>JAARMF010001638.1:20983-31184 GCA_022844705.1 Toxascaris leonina
CCCCCCCCCCCCCCCCCGACTATCTTCACAAATCCCGAGACAATGCCCCTCTCCCCAGTTTTTGAAACCTCCTGTTCGTATGACGTTTTTTCTTTGTATTTTACAGAAAAAAGATGAATGAAATGTAGCAATAAGCTTCGACCCCCGAACTAAACAATTAACTCCATTCTGTAAAGGCCTTTATAGAAGAATGGCGCAGCCTCTGGCATAAACACAAACATAAACCACCTCCAGAAAAGTTGGAAAGAAACTGTTGCCTGGATATTCTTATAAGCGCGATATACGCCAGAAAATAGGACCGAGACCATTACAGCCCATTTATCCCCACCTCAACGACGCAAGAGCGAAAAGTGATATCTCAAGCAACATTGTCATACAGGCACAACAAGCCCCAACAAAGAAAATAACTTCCTCTGGACACAATCAAAAACCACCATGCAGGTAGGTGGAAAATGGCTGAAGAGAAAGGACTAGCACAAAAATTAGCAATGACCATACTCAGTTGTGCTTCCAACATGTCGATTTTTTGAAGAGCGCTATTGCATTCGGCTTGCATATGTGCCGCATCTTCGATAAGCTGTGCAATATTCATCACCGAGCCATTATAGACGACCGCTCCCGTCTCACTCACATCCGGGGTTTCACCGGCCGCACCTTTCTTTACCTCCTTTGGTGAACATACCGGTATGATGGTCCCTGAATTTGAACAAATCGAGCTAACGTCAAAATCACTTCACAAAAAAAAAAAATTATCGCTCAGCACTTGGGACAACCAGCTGCCGTCAACCTTAAAGAGGAGTGAGGGAAGAAACGAGGAGTAAAAAATAGTCGGGATTACTTGAAGAAAATTCCCGATAGCCACTTTTCAGAAAAAAAGAAACAAACCGTTCGCACATATATATCTATGAAAAAATCCTCGCAAATTTATGGGTCTATCATGGCCCCTTAATGCTAAATATCCATTACAAACGAATTATATCACTCACGAGATAACTCAACCATTTTTAGGTACAACCTGAAACGCATAGGCACAGACAATGGCCTAGTCAAAAGTGAAGCGTTGGCCGATCTCCCCTCTCCGTTTCTAAAATTTCAGCCAAATAAACAGCCAGGAAGCGATGGATAAAATATGTGAGACAAAAACTGAAGGCAGCAATAAATGTTTTTATGCTTCACCCCTCTGTTACTCCTCGATTCCCAGAGCATGTCCACATCTCTCCCCCCCCCCCCCCCCCCCCCCCCCCCCCCCCNTTGGTCTCACAACAAAGACACCACGATCCAATCTGCACAATCTGAATGCATCTGCGCTCCTCCGCCACCGTTCGATTTCGGCGATTAAGCACCTGTGGCACCTCGTTCAAAAGCAAAACTTAACAAACTTAACACACACACACACCTCGACATAGCGTCTCCACATCAGGCGCATCCGGAAGCACACCCGGAGTATATGACACGGTGCCATCTTTTCCTAGCCAACTGTCCGTTAAATAGCGATAATTGATCTTCTCACGCGAGACAAATTTCTTCACCAGCTTCTGCATATGGCCACGCGAAACGTTGAGGCCAATCGAATTTAATATATCCTCTACATCTTTCTCCATCAAATACCTGCAAACATAAACATCAGGAAGTCTGCAAGACCGCATGTTTGCAGTGTCTGTCATAGCTACACATCTGTACGCCTACACATTGGACAGTATGCTCCACCTCCACCATCCTCCTCCAGTCGTTCGCTAAACTCTCTCGCCACATACATTTCCCACAAGCCACATAATATTCGAAAACAAGAAGTGACAAAGCCCACCAACGAACATACCCGCAAAGGTTCTGATCAAAGTAGCTAAATGCGTTGAAGGCCGATCTATCGACGACGATCGCCTTACGCGGTTCAGCGATTGCCTTCTTCCGCTCCTCTTCACGTTTTTCCTCTTCCTTCTTCTTTTCCTCCTCCGACTTTTCAATCTTGTCCGCACCCTCAGTGGTAGATCCTTTCTTTGCTGCATCTGCTACAAATAGTTCATGACATCTTACTAGAAGCTTCATTTCCTGCTACTTTGACAAGAAAGGGACAAAAAAAACTCGACGAAGTCAACAGTAATTCCCAAACCAAGCATATTCACGCACTTCTTCATATAATTAATCCCCCCCCCCCCCCCATCTGTTTGCCTCTTGCTGCTTTTTGAAACAATACATTCGTCCGACGGAAATTCGCCAGCGAAATCTCAACAAGGCGCTGCAACTCAGATCCCGACAGACATATGTTTGCACACCTGAGAATCTCTTCTCACCTACCCCAGCGTTGTTATTTACTGCAGTACTCTTAGTCAACCAAACACAGTCACTCACCTCGACTTCAGTTTCACACCGCATTTAATAGCTTCTAAATTCGCACAAAGACAGCTAAGCAAGCTATCAATTATATGTTTTCGTGCACAAATATAGGCAAGCTTTCACCACCTTCTGAGTCGGTATGAGGAACAAAAGAAAAGCGTGTGCGATTTCTAGAAGTAGAAAATGGCACTTACGTTCAACACCAGTAACCTCAAGCACTTTCGCATCGTTGCGTCGCTTCTTTTCCGCCTCCTTATCAAGAGCGCAACTCATCGACTTATAAACGCCAAACGCATGTGCACGATCCAACATCTCTGATACGCATTCAGCTAGGATCGCAAGCTGCAACATAAATCCTCCTCGACCTAGAGCAAGGAAATCATCGAGTGAGGTGACTGCGAGAATTTCCGCTCAAAAATGAGGCATAGCTTGCTCCCCTTAAGCTCACCAACACCACAACTATCCTTCCTTGACAAAACACCAATCACACGCGCAGTATCACTGACGAAACAATACCACCTGTTACACCTAGTCCTACGTTCTCTCCCTTCTATCTGCCCAAAAAAAAGCCTATTTTTGATGGATGATAACGCCACCTGATGATATCGTGCAAAACTCGTTAATGAAAAACAAACAATTCCTCAAATATCACCGCAAGAATTTCAGAACTTGATGATACTAAAATAACAGTAGTCGCCATTTTATCAAGCTATTGAAAATACGCCACTAAACACATCAACAATAAAACCAAGCAGATTATAAAGCTGACTAACCTCAAAGGTGTGCTCTTTGCAATCCTCAATACGATAGTCGAGAAGATTATGCAATGTGACCACCTTACAATCAAATTTGCCACCTTTTGCCTGCCTGCTTGGGTAGACAAGTATACCCACCTCTTTGGGCATAGTATAATGCCGCTCCAATGCAGCTTTCTTTTCTTTCTTCTCTCTTTCCTGCAACCATCAACCTCTCATCAATCAGCATTTTCCGACAAAAATTCCGCCAGTTATTTTGCTCCCTGCTCCATCACAACTTTTTCTTGGGAGGGGGGGGGGGGGGGGGGGGGGAAGAGGGGGGGCATGATCCATCATACGCCAATTTAAGGCCAGACTATACTTACAGCCACACTCTACGATTCATCTATTCCAAACCCGTCAGATGTTACTCGTCTCGCAAAAACAAAATCTTGAAATCTGTTCACTAGCTTATATTTGAGATCAGGATGGGAAGTAGCAGAGTAGAAATTACTTAATACAGACAACTTCAAAACATCAGTACTATCATTTTATATTCACTAATACCCTTTGCGGAATCGCTTCTTCTGTGCGCATCTACGTTTGCCTTACTCAGCTATATAAATCTTCAACGAACAACAAACATGCAGAATAGCCCCTTTGTACTCTACTTTGACCAATCGCTTCGACAATCCTCCTATAGAAAATCTTTCTGTAACCCGACCACTTCTACATAAAAGAACGGTCAGCGCAACCCCCCCCCCCCCCCCCCCCCACCTCCCTCGCTTTTATATATCTACAGCTCCGTTCATAGTTCATCTATAAACGTTAAACGATACCATCCTATGCTTTACATATTAAAATCGCAAAACTCCGCCATTCTGTCTTCCATCATTTTCTCGCCAAATCCATCAAATATACAGTCACACAAACCTACTCGCATTATGCCGGCAACACTAGCACAATCCCTATCATAACGGAATTGTCACTAGCACATCTTATTTAAATCTTTGATGCAGAAAAACTTGCAGCAAATATTGACGTAAATGAAAAACACGGCAAAAGTGTACTAATTTCTCGAGAGCCTTCTTTTGCTCTTCGGTCAGCTCTTTTGCCTCCTTCGGTTGCTCCTCGACGACTGCTTTCTCACTTTCAACCTAAAGCAATCAAAAATGATACTACAAGACACTACAAGTTGAGCTCGGCTACTACGCATACTACCTTGTACATATAATTAACAGGTATGTGCGTTTAGACCTAAACTGCTTCCTCAAAGGCGTGACAAGTAGTCGCCTATCTTCACATCTCTAAGGAGACTGAAGCCTTCTAAGCAATACCTCTACTTTCGTTTCCATATATATATTAATGATGGCCTCTCAAACCACAGGCAAATAGACAGGTTGTAATCCTCAAGCAAAAAGCTTACTACCACACTGAGGTTAAAGACAGCAAAAAATTTATGAACGAAAAGCGCATAAAAAACATTCCGACTCTGAAAGCTGGTCTTCTTTATGCAAGTTATGAGTGAGCCTCATTTGAACAACCTACTTAAGACGCTGAGAACATAGGAGATGAAGTATATGAGGTGATGCCAGTCTCATATTACAAAAAATAGGCAAAAATAAAAATATCACTATTTCTGAGTTACTACGGATAAAGAATAGTTCATCTATAATCGTCAAGAAGCAAAGCTATTCAAAAAAAAAACCTCACTTAGGTCATTTTACACAACGAAATGAAATCAATAAAGATATGAAGACCACAGCCATAAGAATCGGCACTTCTATCTAAAAGGTCATTCGACACTTCACCCCAAAAACCATCAACATCACTCGTCACTCATCGAGATAAATACGCTAACCTTTTCCTCAGCAGTTCCCCCACCTTCTTCTTTTGCTTTCTCTTGATTGAGGGCTTCTTGAAGCCGTACGCATAGTACCGATTTCACACCTTTTGTTTCCAAATCTCGTGCCATCAATTCTTGACGCAATTCTGCGACCTGTATAAAATCCAACAAAAAAGTGCTGTCGAATAATCCATCAAATAAACAACTTGATAACACGCATAAATCGCTATTAAAAAATATGTCCGCTTAACCCAATAGATATCAGCAAATGACCAATCCTACACATACCCACGCTCATACTCTTGTCCACTTCGTACTATTCATTCACCACTTCACTATGAACTCGCAATATTTCTCTTTTTTTTTCCAGCCAAATCCTCGCATTACCTTCATAATACCGAAGTTTTATCTAACAAATTTTATAACAATTAAAGGATGCCGCAAACCTTCATTGTCTTAATATCAAGTTTCGACCAATGTGTTGGTGTTAAATCGTCCTCATCATCATCTTCTTCTTGTACTTCCTCCACCTAAAAAAATAAATCATGTATACTTCGTTGATAGTCATTGAGATCAATCAACCACACGTAACACATCTTCATCTGACGCCATCTTAACAAACCCAATTATTACCTGTAAACTCTTAACCATCTAATACCTGCTAGTTCTAGCTCCCACCTCAAACACAACCTACAGAGGGTGCTTAGCAAAAAAAAAGGTAATTAGCAAAACTGTGGGCAGAAGATGATACGAGTCCGGATGGGATTTTCGACAGTAAAGAAGAATCGACCCATTTGAATATGAAAATCGAGTATCCGTAACGCTGTGTTCTCTCTTCCGCTCGCTCGTCGTTACTCGGCTAGACCCTTAGACGGATGCGCTAATAAATTAGTGAAGTCAATCAATGATTGCCTCACGATATGAGGTCAATAATAATGTCGCACAAAAAAAAGCCATCTGCATGCATGCTCTGATTAAAAATCCCTTGCCTAATTGCAACGCTATGGCGACATTAATATCCCTTCTTATCCTCTTCGATGATCACATCTCTCGTTGAACATGTGTGCAATGTGCAATGTGCAATATGCAAGCAAATATTATTAAACGCATGCCCCCAAATTACAAAACACTTTGATTGATGAAGAACACTTTTTCGTTTCTTGCCCATTAAAATATCATCGCGGTATTTTCTTCTTATTCTCGAGATATTAGATAGATAATCCATTTGCAACAAGGATCAAAATTCTCGAAAAAAAAAATAGAAGAAAAAGAATACGGGAACCAAATGCGTAAAACACATATACACATAAGCAATCATACACTCACGTAAACAACATAGAACAAACGCGAGCGAAAAAACCACATTTCACGACACATTGATAACGAATAGGTTCCAACCGAAAACGAACAAAAAAAAGCTCATCACTTCGAAAAGCTGGAAAAACCACTTAGCCGGGTTAGTGTGAACGCTTCATAAAATTCGTTAAAAATCACCTATGAATGTGCATCGATCGGCATTCATGCATGCATGCAAAAAACGAAACAAAAAACAAAAAAAAAGCAAAAGAAAATGTTAACGAAAGAAATGCATCGGCTTTAGGGATCTAGTGGGCGCACCTGCTCCTTCGTCGGCTCAGACGCTGACGCCTCCCCGATGCTTTGTTGCGATGACGATTGCTGACCATTTTCGCCACCCGCCACCTCTGCGGGAATTGCTTGCTCCACTTTCATAGCATCTACGGCCGATATCTTAGTAGCGAGCTGATTTTTTAGTACAGCTAGCTGCTCGCGATAGCATTCCTCGTCAGGCATCAACGCACTCGTATCCGGTAGCAGAAGTATCGTCGTGTCGACTCGATCCTTCTCAGCACGATAGTAACGCAATTGCGCCATTTTGTACCTGTGTGGTGGATAGTGTGCACTCCTCCACTTTCCACTACCTTCATTTGCAACAATACCTGCCAAAAATGTGGGCAAACCGGGGGCAATGAGACCAGCAGGCAGAGATACGCCACCTCTACCCACCGTTCCCTCAACTCGCCTTTTTTTTCTTTGATTTTGTTTCAATAACACAAATAAGTCATGATGACGAAGAGTAGTCGCCGTCCATCTCCTCTAAAAAAAAAAAAAAAAAACCGATCCACGTCTTGCATTATTTTCTCTCTGCACGAAATCGTCCCTCTCTAAAACAACGTGCCGCATGTCGATCGGTGAGTAGTATCCTCATCAATGTTTCTAAAACTTCAAAAAGCCTATATAAGCCCCTAGTCCTTGACGTATCTTGATGCGCCAATGCGTCGTGAGGGCGAAAATTTCTGAAAATTAAAACAAAGAATTTCCGAGCAAAGATTCGCCGATTTGCACGCAACTTTGCTCACAAAGACGACATCAACGCTTGATCAATTGTGAAGAGCCAGCCGACTGATTGCGCTGAACACACTGCCAAGCCAAAACGTTACGTTACGTCACTAATTCTGCGTCATTTACCAATAACACCTCCACTTCCACACGCGGAATCTCCGTATCGCTGGTCATCATCACATTGTAGGCCGCCAGTATTTATTTGCCCCTCTCACACTACCTCAAGCACGCATGCTTTTTTTGCGGTGGACCCCTTCTTAAAGACTATTTCTTGAATTCAATTAACCTGTTATGACACCTTGTTACGATGTGTTGTGTACCTTTTCCTCATTAAGAATCACCATCAATAAAAGCTTGCCTGGACATAACGCTATCAGCTTTTTTGGAAAGCCGCGATAGCAATCTAGAAATCAAAAATCCGATGCCGTAAATCAAAGCCGCTGTATCTTCGAATCGTCTTCGCCGCTATCTCGAAAACCTCAATCAAGTCGGCCTTTATCGTATAATATCACACCTCTTCTGTTGTCACGTTGGTAGGTAAAATGTACTGCATTAACCCTTCCTCTCCTTCTGCAATTCACCTTTCCCCTCATCATAGCCCAATCGTCCGAATAAATTATAGGTAGCTAGCGCATAGGAAAAATTTATGGTTAAATGAGGAAATCATAGCAGAATGTTGACCATCCTTAGTGAAAAAAATTCAGCACTTCCTCAGATAGCATTCGTCATAAGAAAAAGAAAAAAACTGAAGACTTCTAGCAGCAAAAGTTTTGAGACATACCATCGTGCACATTTCGACAGATCAACACCAGTGAGCGCACGAACCGTACGAATTGCCGTCCGAACAAGAACCTGAGGATCACGGTCTGGATTCTCACCATCCAAAGACCGTGACCACGTTCCTCCCAAAGCCATCAGCTCACCTTTGCCACGTGTCCCTAAAGTCCATAGCCTATCAATCTCACGCAAATAGTGTTCGCGTTCAGATAACTAAATAAATGGACAAAGCGAAGGCTATGACCCCTTTTATCTGCAATTGAAGAACAGCGAATCAAGTTGGCAACTCAACCGAAATTCAGTCATATCGACTGAAGCTGGGCATTTGTGCCACTTTGCAGTTCTGTCGCTACGTGACGCTTCGTGCCATAAATCGGATTGTACATGGGGCACGACCACATGAGGCTAGTACATAAAACAGGACATTTGCGCCACTTTGTGGCGTTCAAATCTCACAAACGACATATATTCGTCGACTTGTCTTTATGGATCGAAGTGGAACGGTATCACACTCAACCCCCGGCTACACCTACACGCTTGTTCAAAATAAACACAAGTCTGCGTATTCTAAGAAAGCCCATAAAGCCTGCATATTCTGGAAAAAGCACCTGAAATAAAAGCTTACGATGTGGTCCCTGCAAAACTTCCATTGGCTTGTCGATGCTACTTTTGTCCTCTGACAAACGCCAACTGCTAACGCCTTATATCCTACACATATAAACCAGTAAAATGGGACTTGAGTTAACCGTGATTACAGTTGCTCGGCTAATGTGCCCGTTAATTACAGATGTATCCAAGCCCGGGCTGTCATCAGTAGACAATGAGTGGAAATGCGTTGGAGATCAGTGCCATATCAGTGAAGAATAACAATGGTATCCACTTCACATAGAACTATTCAAAATAATAATAATAATAATAATAATAATAATAATAGTAATAATAATAATAATAACAATAATAATAATAACAATAATAATAATAATAATAATAATAATAAAATCAAAGCATACCAACAAGAAAACTGAGACAGCGAGAAAGTGGTGTTGGATCGGCATTATCATCTGTAGACCCATCGGCAAGTAGACCATACGCTTTTTGTTGGATAGCTGATAGCCCAGCATGACACATCAGAATCACCTATAAAGAAATCATTCTTATACTTATTTGTTCCCTGACTCTGACCAATCGCTTCCACTTGCAACTTCTATGGACTATGCCAAATAGGTCTCGACTTGCTAGCCGACAAAATAGTGTCTAGGTTGCTGCCATCGTTAATGCCCGCAAATTCTGACAAATCACAGGTTTCTACATAAGCTTTGGGACCATTCAACAAGTCGCACTGGAAATGAAGTCGGCATACCTCTACCGATGCCTCAAAACTGTCTTGAGCGGCAGTCGTGCATTCTTTGCCGAAAAGGCAAAGCGCATGTCGCCGTAGTGGCAACAATTAAAAACACAAGCAGCAATAATAATAATAATAATAATAATAATAACAATATTCAGCATATTACCACCACCCTCCCAACCTCCTCTCCTGCTTTTCAATCTTTCAAAAACGATGCAGATACCCACGGATCCACCAAGTACTTAAGTCCTTTCCACCAATCGACGCCAGCCTTTTGACGAATACGCCCTCAAACCAGCGCTCGCTTGGATATGCGCAACTTCTTTTTTGAGCAAGGACAATAATAACAGACTGACTTAGGTTGCGCGATACCGTCTATCCTCCCGCAGAAAATCATCAACAGATTAAGCAAAGCTACTGAACTAACAAAGCCCCCAAAAGCTATTTGCTGAATAAAAAAATACCCACAATTACGACATCAGCATCTCAAAATCGAACGAAATCTCTTCTGCAATTCCGCTAAGCTCCATGCTTTTCGTCTTCTTGTTTCCGAACGAACATGAAGCCGAGATGGACGAAAACCATCACTTTTTGCGCATGCCGCATAGCTTCTACTCTTAGTATAACCAATGTAATGAGTCAAAATGCTAGCTTGATGTTGTGTACCCGCTTTCACAAGGTAACTCCTTCAAGCTTAATACCGCGACAGCAAGAAAAACGACCTCAAAGCATTGCAACGGATAGCAAATCATTCAATTGCAGTCATCCTCAACTTCAACCCCTCCCCCCCCCCCCCCCCCCCCCCCC
>JAARMF010001639.1:23151-33942 GCA_022844705.1 Toxascaris leonina
TTGAAACTATGAGATATGTTAAGCATAATAGAAACCATCAGCTCATCTGCTTTGTTTCGATTCGTTGAATTCCAAAGCAGTTATAGTCAATCATTTGAAGAGACGTGAAATTCGCATGTTTTATGGCCAACTGCTCATTTTGTCCGGATTATTTCGGACATAAATAAGCCGTTTCGCTTATATTGTTGTTTATTACCTCATGAAGTGTTTACGAGTCTATCTGATTGGCTAGCATGAATTGTGGAATTTCGCACCATTCCCATCCTTGTTTTCAGAGAGATTCCAGGTTTCGATGCTTTCCTCTATGCTACATAAGGTGGCAATGTATATGTCTCTTTGTTTGATGGTTGAGTATGTTTTATTTTGCGACATATGTTGTCAAGGTGTTGATTTTGATGAGGCATTTTGCATGCCTTTCGTTTCCTATTTGGGGCAATTTAATGGAGACTTTTTTCAGTGATGTGATTTTGTTGTTTGCTAGATGATGACTTAATGGACGTCGTTACAGATACGGAATTCCAGTAGCGTGGTAGTGTTGCCACCACCACCTCCACCACCACCACCAACTCTCGATCCACCGCCGCTTCCATCGCTCGACCCTCCACCACCTCCTCCTCTATTGTGCTCTCCTTCTCCTGAGGAAACCTCTCACACTCTCCGTACTTGCTCATCACGAGGGCATCACGATGTCGTAGTCGGTAAATCAGATTTTTGCTATGAGAGGTTTAGGGGGGGGGGGGGGNCTAAAGCTACTTCTCAAGAGCTGTTTTGCAACGTTTCGGGCTCTCAGGACTTTCTCAGTAGCCCGCTTTCAAGAAGGTCTTTTGCCTTTTACATTGTGGAACTGAACATAAGCTGATACCCAGGGAATCTGCCAAGGCAATCTAACTTCTGTCCGACGATCTCCCTCACGGTTCCATCGTCAGAGGTCCTTTACTAAACCCACAGTAGGTATGCGTGGTTCTCGGATGCTTCATAGAGATCTGCTTTCCGACTAGTTAGTGTGTGATCTGAAGGGGGTGCTAGATCACTTAGGAGTTTCCTTTGCTCTTTCCTGCCTGCTCTTCCTTTGGGTCTTTCTGAGTGGCTATGAGCTGCTTATATCACAGCATCTGCCCCCTTTGCAGGTCATTAACCCCATTGACCTTCACGGCTCTTGGCAGTTAGCATTAAGAAGACGGCCATAGCTGCCGATGTGTCCCCTGTTCCACTATGAGGAATTTGTTACTGCACCTTGCAGCGATCGCTTGTCTGGATGTGTAGCTTGATTGGATCACCGACTGGATAGCCATTAGTTGTCTATCGTCCAGTGGCTGAATCCGTAGCATTACATATCTCGTCAATGCGGTTACCAACGTAAATTGATCTGTCACAGCAAGATATTTTAATTCCCCTAAGGAACAGTGAAGTGCGGAGAGGAAGAACGCATGTGGATTGCAAATTACCATATTCGAGCGCAATTTTTTGTCGAAAACATCCGAGGCATTATAACAACAAATGTGTTATAATCTGTTGTGTTATAATCATATCAATATGATGGATAAAGATTGATATATACGAACGAATCTATTGTGTTTAGGGCATCACTACGATATGGCAGCATCGTCGGACAGTTATTATTGGTCAATGGTGCAGACGTTTTATCCGCAGTTCTTTACAGTTCCGGACGGCTGCACGACTGCAATCGGCGTTTCTGGTGCCGCATTATGTGCCTCTAAGCAGCTAATGTCAACGCCTTATGGTAAGCATATATATATCGAACGAGATAAGAGCGCTTTATCTTCACAGGCAATCAGCTTAGTGCGATTTGCTAACCACCACTTCGAAGCGAGAGGCATACGCAGCAATATACAGCGGATAGGCAACACGCAACTACAATCTTAAGCAGCGTCCTTTAGTCACCTCCTCTACTTTTTATTAGATCAGTCTAAATAAAAGAAGAACAAAGGGGAAATTATCCTCGAAAGGCCAAAAGACATGGAAAATATGAATCCATGGACACGCATTGAGGCACCTACGACACTTTCTTCTTCTACTCAGTCATCGGAAAACAGTTGGGGGAGGGGGGGGGGGGNCAGACATGAACAAATAGTTGGGATTTTAGGAGCACACTCGATTAAATTTGTTATTGAAAAGCTTCGATGTTCTCGGTTCATAGATGATGTGAGCAAATAGTATGAGGTTATTTAATTTATGTCGCCTATTTAATGCGAACGATTTATAGGTTCATGCGATATGCCAATTGTAAGTGCAATAGCATCTGAAACATTGCCTCATGGTTCGTCGTATCCTGTCGCGGATGTGAGTACGGAATCTGAATCGCTATATAACAATCTGATCGATCCACCACCGCCACCACCTATTGTAAGTGACTTTAGTGATTATTTGCATGAGTTGAACAGATGTTTAGGTACATACGCTTTGCTCAGGAGATATCGGCAAGTATGCTTAGAAATGTTGGCATGGCTTGTTGCTATTATGCGTAGTTCTTACAGTTCTTGCCGTTTTATGGTTCCGTTTCCCAGCTGATTCAGATTTCCTTGTTGTTATTTCTTCGGCTGCTCTGCCCTTTCTCCCCTCCCCCCCCCCCCTCCCCACTTCCCCTCCCCGCTGCCGTAAAAAGGTTAGCTGGAAAGAATAGATTGCAGGCAGTTAATATGAAAAAAGTAACTTATTTCTAAAGGTTTGAGCTATCTATGAAGGTTAAACTCTTTGAAGATGGATGACGTGGTCTCTAACAACGAGGATACGAAACCAAGCGTGAAAAAAGAGGAAGTTGAGTATGCTCCACCAGGTGATCAATCATATTTTTATCAGCGCTGCAAGATTTGAACATATTACTACTAGACATTCTACTATTAAATGTGCTGCGCAGTGTACTACTTTCGAGCCTACAACTTTACTCCCTATTCTAGTGCCTTTCATAGTGCAATACAATCGACCCATATATATATAACAACATTGATAGTTCCTGTGTTTTCTCACAATTGTGGTGCCCATAGTTGAATATAAGTTTAATTCAGTGTATAGTCATTGTTGGCAGATTATGCTTCGGATTGTATGTTTACATTCTAGTCGTTCACATTTTTATGACCAACCACCTAATTTTCCTTATAATCAAATCCAAAAAAGCATCTAAATTTTAGCTTACAAGCCAAAGTAACACTCTAAAGCGAGCGCAATGTGGTATATCGACTGGTTATTAAAACAGTTGCAATCGCATCCTGAATTCTGTAATATGAGCTTAAGCTATCAGTGACGAAAAGCTAAAATAGCATCCTCGAAAGATATTCGCTCGCATTGTATATTCGTGAGTGAGGAGTATATACGATTTTAGAAATGCTTTTCATAACAGCTCTTTCTTAGTGTGCATAATTTGATGTGTCTTAACAGTCTCAATGATTAGCTATTGTGTCATTTCAGATGAATACAACGATGAAATGCACCATTGTAGCAATAAAGTATCAGAGGTAATGAAACTTTTTTTTTTTGCAAACGTTACGATTCTTTTCGCTTTTTTTTCTTTATTTTATCTTTATATGCGTAAAAGTCTACTTTTATTCTACGGAGTTTCGATGTGTAGACTACGGAAATGAGGGCTTGGAATTATATGGTAGAAGTGAAGCATTGTAGGCTATATGATACAGATAGGAGGCTTCGATGCAACTGGAGGGGTGTAGGTTATGTGATGCTAGTGCAATGCCCGTCCAAAGATTTTAGTTGTTATTCCAGTGCGCTTTGTGCGTTGTAAACTAAAGGCAATTTGGAGGAAATATTTTCTGCGCAAATTAAGGGCAAAATTATCACTTCCTCAATTTTTTGGGGATATTTTATGATTTTATGCGACCATCTGTTATCGCCTTTCCCGATCACTCATACTTACGTTGAGTTTGTGGTGAGCGTGCTTGATAGGGAATAAAGTCTGAAACGTTTGTTTTTCTCTCTAAATAACTCTTTTTGATATTATTGCTGTGTAGTGATGCTATCTGATCACTCTTTAACACTTTCAACGAACAATTACGAAGTCCTAAACGTACTCATATTTTGAGATATGCGTATTTAGAGAGCTCAAATGTATTTGAAATTCCTTCATTGCTATCACTTCATATTTCGTAAAGCTTACAAGGACATTCTACTAAAATCAGCTACAATTCCTCGAGCTTTATAAGGTTGTATTTCATCAACTCGCAACTTCTTACATCAATACTATTAGCTTAATTGTTTTTAAAGGATAATAGCAACAAAGAATCACATCACCATTCAACTTCTCATAAGGCGAACGATGATCGATCGACACCAAAATGTGGAGGTTTGCTGTGCATTGTATCAGATTGTTGAGAATTCTTTCATATGGTGCTCGATATCGAAACATTCCTGCTGCGTTGTAATATCTGCTTTTCATTTCATCGGTTCATTTCAAATTTCGCAGTGAGAGGCACCGTCGTTTTGTGGGGGGATGGAGGTGATTGAGATGGCACTATGCTGTTTCTGAGAACGGCGTCAATTGTTGTCCAAATTGATGTAGACGTTAGTGCTTCATTGACGAACTCGAATAGTCGTTTGATGCCGCATCGCAATAGATATTAAAGTCCTAATGCTGTGATGTAAACGAGCAAAAGGCATCTCGTGGTGGGGTGCATTGTTATTTGCATTTCACGATTTAGGTAAAGAGTTTTAGAGCACGTACGGAGAAAGGTGTGATTCAAGTAGGCGTGATGGGATTACCCCGAATTACTGCTGGTGGAGGGAATCTAGGCTTATCATTCCCCACTCGTTAGCATGAGAGGTAGGCAAAATTAGTTCGGTGACAAATTCAGGCATCGAATATCAATTTCCGGTGAAATCCTCTTGTAATCGCGAAGAAACGTTGCTTCGATCTCAACATCTTTGTGACATTATCATCACCATCCTAGCCGCATAATCTTATTTTGCCCACCGATCACTCTCGCAACATCGATATAAACTATTTTCCATCTCGCCATCCAAATTGGTACTTGAGATTCACTCTTTGCAAGAGTGCTGATAAAGGTAGAAAAATGCGGCGTTGAGAATAAACACTGCGCAATTTCCTTTAATAGAAGTTTTTATGGAGGGGATATTTGTTGCCAGAAGTCATCTCCTATGGCATTCTCTGTAGTGTTTTGAATATATTTCATTCGTCTTTAAACATTTGAAGTTCATTGCGGATGCTGCATATGTGTTATTATTATTTATGAACGGAACTCTACTGTAGATGATGTGTCAGAGATGGATGAGATGGAAAGGCGACGGAAGGAAGAGATGGAATTAACGTCACGGTCACAGTTTAAGGGCGTTTTTTACCGATTACCCAAAAACTGTGGTCGACCACAAAAATCGCATGGACGTACATTTCCTTTGAAAAGTCGAGGCGAAAGCATTTATTGCGATAGTGGGGACTTCCTTGATAGAGTAATCACTTTTGCTTTATATTCTTTTGATGGTCATTGTTTTGCAATCATTTCATCAGTAATACTCCGAAAGCTGTATGGGTGATGTGTTTGTCTTTGAGAACAGAGAGGGGCAATCTGAGATGCTAACATGATATGAGAATATGCTAGCAGAAGAGCTAATAAGCTGATTGGTATAAATGACATATTTGTATGGGAAACGCGATCATGAGTGATCATATACGCACCTCATTCTTAAGAACGCATTAGTAAGATGAACGACACGTCTCAGATTAACTCAGCGAAGCTGAATTGAGGAGAGAATTTTGAATTCTTTTGAAGTATTTGCATTTCTTATTCTAAGATGATAAGGAAATTGGTTGTGTTCACAAATTTTAGAACATTCGTTTATGACAGATTCTATGGTGATTGGGAAAGATGGCAGTGGGAATGATGGAATTCACTAATCTTTATGCCATTTCCTTCGATTTCTAAAGTCATCTAGGTCACTTTATGGACCCCCATTGCATGGTTCTCATATTCATCTTACAGTCGTTAAATTATGCTGCAGAAGGAAGCGTTTGCTGTTGCTTTATAGGAAAATCGTCGTTCGCCGTTTGCTGTATCTGGAGTACTTACACAGTTACGGCGAAACACTTCATCGGAGCAACCACCAGCATTGATACGAACGGCTACCAAGCTGGTGAGAAAGACCCCTTCATCGGCCACATTTACGGCTGTTGATAAGTCAGATTCATCTGGCCTATCTGCTACACAAGCTCAAAAGAGTAGCATCGGTAAGTTGGAAATTTCTATTTGCGCCGTTTGCATAGTTTAAGAACGCGATGTTTCTTGTGATATATGGCATTGAGCAAAATGGTTTTGAAACAAAGTTCTAAGTTGATGAGATTCGAATGCGAAGCCAAAAGAGATGAAATGAGTGGCTACCCGACTGAACGTTACTTCAGTATTTTTAAATGCTATATGCTATAATCAGTGCTTTATGTGTATTGCATAAATGTGTGCCATTCTGATTGAGTAATTTAAATTTTTGAAAGGATATCAGTGGCATTTATGTTTATATCAAATGATTAGAGGGAGAGAGATGATTGATAAATCTCGATTGGACATTTTTATTTGCAATATATTTTTAGCTGTGAATGACTCGCATTGTTGTTTTCATTCATTCATTTTTTTTTTCTGCAGATGCTGCATAGTTAATGCATGTTGATTTAGTTCATGTGCCATCGTCATCGCATATGGAAATGGATCCAAGTTGTTCGGCATCATCTCAAAATTCTCCAATTCCCACTCCTACACCACAAGGGCATCATACCTTCAACGGTGGTGAAGGATCGTCGCTCGGAAAGCGTCCACCTGATGAAATAGGTACTTATAGAGTTTTCTGTGCAGTACGTAGAAGCAAATGAACTATGGTGCATATGGGAATTTATCGGGCATTGGTTCTCTGAACCGAACTTACTTGGAGAGTCGATCATTTTCTCATTATTTATGAATGATGAATGTGAGCAATTTTTGAAAATGAAGGACGGGTAGTTTTTGATCGAATGCACTTCCCGTTTGCTAGCTAATATCATCGTTTAATTGTTTATTGAACCGTTCACCTCGGTGGAGCTGACAGCGTTTTTTTCTAACGAAATCAGAAACCTTTTGTATGAGATGTTAGACGCGTTTGACTTTTCCTGCAGCTTTGTTCCTTCAGAACTTTGCAGCTTTTTATACGCACACTTTAGCAGTGACTATTTAAAGATGAAGCAGAAATAGCCAGCAGGAAGTTCGCTGCAATGAATAGGCGAATGGCATCATCCGACGCAGGTCTAAAGAGGATTGCCAGTAATGGCACGTTGTCAAGGAATGGAATGTCGTGGAGGAGAAGACGAACAAACGAAGGCCTTGATGAGGCGAATGTGGTGCGTTTCAATGATGCACGTGTTCATATCTAATTTTGTCGCTGAGCAGAGTCGTTCAGATTAGGGAAAGCTTCCTAGTTGTTGGGGAAGGGAAAAGCTGCTGACACTAATTTTCGTTGTGTTTGCAGAAGAAATTTATATGTCATTCAACGCAAGAAAGCGGTTTACTACAGTCAGTTTTCCTCTCGCGAAGGGATATCTTTTTATATGCGAATTGCTGTTGTTTCCATACGTGATAGGTATGGGTGCAAACATTGATGCTTCGATTTGTAAGCTTCCTAGTTGCTTATATATTGTGCGAATGGCTTAATGGGGTGATAGTTGTAGTTGTCTTATTTGAATTCTCTTTTTTCTTTTTTGATAGTTGGAATGTCAGGTTTGTTCGTATATGATAGAAACAACAATAGGAATGTTTCTAGCAATGACTATGACTATTTTGGATCAGCGTTAGGTTTATTGATGTTGGACTGCTTTTTATGATAGGTGCAGCGCAATGTTGCTGCTTGCTTTTATCATTAAACACTCATTATGGTTCGAATCATTGGTTTGAGTTGTAGAGGTTGTCTTGATTGCATATTGTAGTTGAAGAACATCGGCATCTTATTTCACGGCTTATTACTTGCTATAATGATGCTATAATCGGTAAAATTTGTAATGCGAGTTAGAGTCGTTATAGTTCCATCTGCCCACATTGCATTTTTTTTTTAATTGATGGCTATTCATCAGAAATGGCCAAGGCTAGTAAAGTCTTGAGATGAATGTTGGAACATGCCGAGTTATTTGGCATAATTGAGGCAAGTACTAATATCTTGATCGAAACCGTTAGTGAATCATTAAAGTTCAGTTGGTATTACAAAGAATGATTGGTTGGACCATTGCAATGCTATTTTATATGCAAACAATTTGCATGTGAACATTAAAATAAACGGAACGATGATGGGGGATTGAATGTGAGTGACCTCTGATTTATTTGAGGCGTAAATGTTAACTAAATGTGATAGGAGATGATCTCGATTGAACTTCATTTTAGGGATTTTTTCTTTTTCTTTCCTTTTTCCTCTTTTTTTCTTTCCTTTTTTTCGTTGCATTGTGCACTCAATGATTCACTGTAAAGGTATGAATTTAAAGGTTACAAAGGATTACAAATCACCTAAAATCAATCGACGTTTACGGCGAATCAACAGTAATATTTTTGTATTCTCTTTTTTTATCTTCTCAACAAAGGTATGCTTATGGATGCTTGGCTGTCTTTCATTGTTTTTTTTTCCGTTGAAGGATTTCAGTTTTATTGGCCGCCTTCTATTGCACTTCTTGATTCGTAATATTATCTTATTTTGAGCGTTATCAGAATGATAAATAATTAATTCAGAGCGTTAGTCAACTCTTTCTCAGTACACTGCCCATGGAATGGTATTTTATGCTGTCAATATAAGTGGACAATTTGTGGATATTTTCCATTTTTCTACGAAACTCCTTCAACAGCAAAGTGTTTTAGTATTTTAGTTTTAAAAAACCCAACTAGGGACTTTTACGATGTTTTTGCGTTTTTGAGAGTATTTTATGGTAACTTATTGACTCGAAGGTTAAGTCTAAGCGAAGGTGGATGTCCTGACCTTACAACTTGTGCAGAAATGGAAGTGATATGAAGAGAAGAGACTATGTTGAACCTTTTACCTTATAGCAATGATGGCGTAAGATTGCATGCCTTATGGCAATCGCTAGCCATTTGTTCACAATGGAGTTATCAAAAATAAATGAAAAATCATATTCCCTTATAATATTTCATGAGTGATATTGATCAACAATATAGATCAACTGTTTACGGATGAGTCGAACGCGTGTTACGAATTCGTTGAGCATGGAACATGTACAGCAGGTGTGTTCTGCATGTACGAACACAACGGTAGCAAGGTGCATTCGGAAGATTCGATTTGTGCAAGGTATTGTTGCTTAGCTTACTTAACAACAATTGAAGTAATATGCGCAATTGTTCAATAATATGACATCTACTCTGTTCCTCTAATATCATTGATGGCTTATATTGCATTAAAGTATCATTGTTTTTATGTTTCAAAAATCCTCTTTCATTTTTCTTTCTTCACGTTGAGAACGACTTCGCTGATGGACGCAATTCACAGTTTATTTAGAGAGGAAATGGGAAGAGGGGTTAGGGAGGTGAAATGCGGCATTTGTGCTCGAGCAACTTAATTTTACTCATGATTCTTCTTTAAGGTTTCTAAGCGGTCGGTGCCACTCATCGCCGTGTAAATATAGTCATAACCTGGCTCCACACCAGATGCCTATCTGTGATTTCTATCAACGGATGTTGTGTGCAGCAGAGCGGTGTCCATTCCTACACGTCAAATACACTGACGGCTTGAAACCATGTGAAAAATTCAACAGAGGAATTTGCAAACGTGGAACCGACGTAAGTTATGTCGTTGTTTACGATCACATATGTGATCGTTTGTTCGTGGATTTGATGCGTGCAATTTCTGCTGTTGCAGTGCATCGAGTTATGTGTGCAGTATGCGCAAAGGTTTTTGACAGGAATGATGTTGATATGAACGCAGCTTTCGATTATGCTTGACGTAACAATAATTACTTCATCATGTTGGGATGAGTTGGTGGCAAATGATTATGGATGTAGCGCTGCTGCTAGGAAAATACGCAATTGAATAGTTGAGACATCTATATTGGTAAGATCGACTCCATAGGCCGTTGATTGATATCGATGTGATTCGCACTTCTCTTGTCCTACTACACTCGTTTCTTGTAATTGTTGGAAGCATCACTGGATGCCGATATATGTTTAAAATCCCCATAGAATTTTATTTCCTCATTAAATAAGCTGATAAAACTGGCAGTGATGTAAAGCATATAGATTTGAAGGGCATTCTTCTAAGCGCATTCGTCGTTCCGAATGACGTTGTGCCCTCGAGATTGATGTCTAATCTTCTCTCTGAGCCAGCACTCCCTGCAGTGTAATGTAAACATGAATGTGACATTAGAATCGAAGTGCAAGGTGTATAAGACAGATAAATGCATAAATGTGTGGTTGGCAGTAGGTTTCCCATAACTCTAGCAATGGTACTGACTATGCCGCCATTTGGGATGTGCCCAAATTATGTGATAGGGGTCATCCTTAGTCTGAAGCAGTATCGGCTTCTCGTTGTCGTGAGTGGAATAGCGGGCGAGAGGGGGGAGGGAAGGGCGATGCGTACCAATAAGGTAATTGAACTTACATGATACTGTCGACCGTTATTGGGAATAATATTCCGCTGTAATTGATAGCAAATGCAGGTTTTTATGCGATAGAAGTTTTGTCGAAGAGAGAAATTTGAGTTGCTGTTGAGCGACGAATATCGGGATGGTTCAATTATAGGGCAGATAGTGGAGTGAGGTGAGGGGGGGGGGGGGGGGGGGGGGGGGGGGGGGGGGGGTGGGGGGGG
>JAARMF010001640.1:24830-38265 GCA_022844705.1 Toxascaris leonina
CGCTTTAGAAGTCATAGACAATTCAGCGGTAACGCTTTCGGATTAAAGAAAAATTATTTTTATTTATATTCAATATTCAACGAACATTTTTTATTAGTTCAATAAAACTTTAGAGGATTTCGATGAGTCTGGAAACAGATGATCTGTGGGGTCAATTAAATGGGCAAAGGACGACAATCTTGAAAGGTCCAGCCGATGAAGAAGATGATCCTTGTGCAACAGACGAAGGAACTTTCACAAGAACGGATCTTATCGATGTGTGTGTATTACAGTCGGATGTTGGACCGATACCTGAAGTATTGTAAAATTTTCATTTCCACATTGATATCATCTACATATTTACATCTAGTTGTTATTTTTCTAAAGCTTATAGCTTATAGCATGTCAGGTATCAGGTACGGCACATTAGTCAACGTATCGGCTTATCGCATAATTCAGCTTGAGTCTAACATGAGGGGAAGGTGGGGATTACAGGTAAAAGGGGGGGGGGGGGGGGGGGGGGGGGGNGGTCGATATCGACTCGTTAGTGCACAATTAAGCTGAGGTTAATTGTCCATTTTGAGGATAGCTTGACGATGACTGAACAAGTCGGAGAATTAATAACCTATGAATAAGATTTTATGGAAATAGGTGATGCAGTGAGAAGTCTGCCTGAAATATCTGCTGGATCAGCTTTGTTAGCTATTTAGGAAGTCAGTTAGGAACTGCGATTTTCGAGAGCAAATTCAGTAAGCCAATTAATAAAATGATGGGAATTATCTGCCTAGATGTCATTTATAGACGAATTTTAGGGAGAATTTTCTCAGTGTTCCGCTGGGAAATCAGCCGGTAGTCGAACTCGGGTCTCTTAGCTTAATAAACGAAAGCTGTACCTTTGAGCCACCGATCCCCGGTTACTGGAATAATTCTATATGATTCATTATGCTAAGTAAATTTTATAATCCAAGTTTTTGGGGATAAATCTGGGATAGGCGTTTTTACTTCCAAAGTGAACTGATTTTTGGAGCAAATTTCAGGGAGAATCTTCTCAGTGTTCAGAAGGAGGTGCAGAAGAGGAATGGATCGAAGAGGAGGAGGAAAAACAGACCGATGCAAGAGGAATCAAAGAGCATGAGTTGATCGACGATCAGACTAATTGCCGTCCAAATCCAGCGGCAGCTGCTCATCGAAGGAGCCTATTGAAACGAAAAAGAAAAGAGAATATGGTTGGTGATTTATGTTATTTTTTATTTACTTATTTACTTATTTGCTATGGAGCATTTTTAGTTGTACTCGTTTTTTGAGACCTAGCAGCAAGCAGTCTTTAATTGTTAGAAAACTCTTTTCAACAACAAAAAAAAATATTTATTTTACATAAAACCAACCATGAACTTATATGAGTGGATTTTAAGGCGCATTCAGAAATTGTCAAAAACTTTTAAAAAGAATGGAGAAGGTTGCCGAAAAGACTGCTGCAATATGCACGTTTCTATTCGGGTCATGTGACCAACCGTTTCCATAAATTTTTAACAAAGGGAAATGGAGCGGGCCGTTCGCAAAGATCTTCTGTAAGAGGGTTTGCAAGTTGATTTTTATTTTTGTTTATTTCAAGTTGATGGACATATGATGAGAGATAAGGATTTGTAATGCATCCATGTTGTTTTTTCTATCTTCAAGTGTTCGAAAACTTTTCTCGGTTTATTTGTCACTAAGATTAGTGATACAAAGATACAAAGGCATCTGTAATATGATCGATTCCCTTTTCGATGCAGCTGACAAGCATGTCCATATATGGCTGTTATGACCAGATTTTTGGAACGCCTAGTGGTCAGTCTTCTGGCGATCCGTTGGAAAATCAGCCGGGAGTCGAACTTGGGTCTCTTCGCTTAATAGGCGGAGCCTCTACCTCTCAGCTACCGATCCCTGATTAGTGGTGTAGGAAATAATTTTGTGTAATTCACTTATAATTCAAGTTTCTGGGGATAGGGAGATGATTCTTTAATTGGAAGCTCTTGCAAACTTGAAAAATGTCAGTGACTGAATACCGATCCGCTTTGGTTAGTGTGAAAAACCGCTACACATGGATTTTGCTATAAAAATACGGCTGTGATTTTGCGGTCTACCTTCTCTAAAACACAACATAATAATGCGTGCTGCCATCGAGATCTATATTGGGCCATCGCCGAATTCTTTGGCCATCGCCGAATTCTTTGGCCATCGCCGAATTCCTTGGCCATCGCCGAATTTTTTGGCTATCGTCGCTCCTTTGTTGATAGTATAATAAAGAAGGGATCTTCTTATTTCTAGTGATTCATATCGATCAGCTGCTATTCGTCCTTTCATTTTGTCCACGAAAAGAATTTCGTGAACGATAAGATTAAGGTATTTAGAAAAATCTTACGGAAGTGATGGTAAGCAATTATTCATCTCTTCCAAGAAACTTGTAGACGTTGATCGGTGATTACTACTAGCTTTGATAATCAACAGGAAGAGGATCGACATTTGGATGGGGTTGACGGTTCTGATCAAGATCATCTAGTCGACGACTTGGAAGACGATGAACAAAATCATGAAGTTCCGGTTGGTTGAAAATGTTTCCGATAATTGTAACCATAGAAATCTATATTATGGTGCGTGTGTGGTATTTAGTATGTCCCTTAAGGGGAATAAATTTAATTACGCAATATAATGCCCGGAAATGATTACAGGTGATTATCACAGAGGCATAAATTGAAGTAGTGGAAGAACATTTGTGTAATAGGGACCAGCAAATTTGCTAAATTGATGCGTCTAAAATATGGGATTTATTTATTTAATTAAATTGAGAAACTTTATTTTCGAAGTTGTTGTATTGTTCATTGTTTACTTTGCGTTGCTTAGGGGAGTTAACGGCTCCATTCTCTTCAAATTCAAAAAAAACTGGTAGTTATGGTTGATGTATCCTTGAGAAGTCGGTATTTTATGAGTGAGGAGCGATTTGTGACGCGAGATTTCGTCCATCAGTGGTCAGACTCCGTCTATTCCTTGAGCAAATGTAGTGAAACTTATTGCCAAGAGGGCAGTATAGGATAGGATAAGAAGCAATTTTGCAGGAAGAGGGTTACCCGTTCGCAACAGGACTTTCATCAAGAGGTCGCAAAGGAACACTTATTGTGATCACCGAAGATGGTAAAACATGGCGGCGGCGAAATATGCGCAAAAGGGGTAGTGGACAAATTATGGAATATTTTAATTGTATCTCTTGTGAGGCTGTCAAGAGGTACGTTCCGTCGGGAAAGGTCAGTTGCTTTTTCGAAAAATTTTTCAGTGATTTTCGTTCATTTCAAATAATAATGTTTTTGATTGATTGCTTGATTATATGAAGGTGGAGAGATGGTAGTATTGATGCGGTGACACCAACAGTTTGTTTTTTCACTCATTTCTGTTGCTATGGAGCTGGAGGAGCTTTTTATTATTAGAGGAGTTCATATGACGCCATTGTAAGTGTAGGTTTAGTGTAGCTGTCACTACAGCCTAAATTTGATTGTAGAGCTGGAGCAGGTTTGATAGAGCTTTACGTTTTCAGTTTCCGACCCTCTCATTTGTATATACACCTTCAACAGACACACGTATATTACAAACCGATCCAAGAACACGGCGGCATATTTGTGGTAATGTGAGGTCGACGGCAAGAACAACTGCGGAACAACTGCTGCGTAAGCGGAAAGCCGTTGCAAGGTTAGCCGGAATCCGCACGGTACATGCGTATGAATCAGCCGCATCGGAGGCACGCAATATCGGTGAGGCTGAGAATTGGGATGATACGGTGAGTTAGTTTCTTGAATCAATTCTTATGCCACCAGGCCAGTTGCGCAACTGCTTAGGGCTGCAATTGAATGGTTTTTGGAATAAAGTTATTTTTGCAAATTATGCGATATATTTCACTTGATCACTTGATTGACCGGACTGTCGAACATCGATGACGCTGCCGGTCACAATGCGCTTTCATCAGGGTACTGAGGCCCGTGGTTTTGCATTGTTGTAGCCAGCGATATATTTAAATAATTTAAATATCATTGGTAGCGCCGATCGTATTCAGAATAATCCCGTCGTCATGATGAATCTCAAAAAATTGCCCGAGGCAATGTATGAAAGTCTGAGTGTTATTATTGGATTTACGGGCTGAAAATTATTTATTTATTATATATTAATAAATTTATTGAATATATTTAAAATTATTTATTATTATATATTTATATTATTTATTCGCTTCTGCTCACTGCTCATTGACTATATACGTGGATCGTATCGTAGATGTTTTGGACGCGAATTGCTTAAGTGTACATGCCAAGGAGGTGACTAGTTTTTAATTTACACGCTAGATAGTTGATGTCTCATTGATTCATAGATGATTACCATTGAGTGTGGACTTGAAGTATCAGGAAGCTAATGAAGAAACGACCAATTTTTGAGACTTTGAAAGTCATGAGTGCTTTTCATCTTGTCGGGAAAAAGCTTTACCTGAGGATCCTGTCTTGTTGTGTTGCTATCCGTTTGTAACAAAAGATTTCCACATATTGTCTCCTATGTTGCCACACAGCTGCATTAGCTCATTCATGACATGCGGAATGAATTCTCTAAAAAGAGCAACCTTTTGTTCACTAACAGATAGATCGGTATAGATTTCGAGTTCATATTGCTAAGATAACTTGGGTGATGTATGACTGCGAAATCCACTCATGGTGGGCTTGACCAATGACCGGAAACGTTTAGCTAATAAGATGTTAGCTAATAAGGACCGGAAGCTTATAAAATCGCATTTCAGTTTCTATCGAACGTTTTGGAGGAGATCGTGACGCGTACGCCTAAAAGACCACGAGAGAAATTGTTGAGAAATTTGGTGGGATCTGATGCTTTTAATAGACAATCGGTTATTTTAAAGAAAGAAGATGTAGAGCAGAATGTCACTTCGCATACCAATCGCATCAACTATGACTCCGACTGTGATCATGGTGCGGAGTCAAATGTGCGGAGCACCGAATCATCACCATCTGATCGTATCAATTATCCACCGGAATTCCCTCCCGATTTGGCAAGACAGATGTTAGTTGTTCTTTTTTTTCATCGACTGCAAAATCACATTCCTTTTGCATTCGTCGACGACTAGCCATTAGTGTTGAATTATTTGAGGCATACTAGCAAAATAGCATTTGCATAATGAGTTGTGTTATAATTGTGCATGTGTTATAATACTTACTTGAAAGAGCATTGTATCCTTGTATTACCCGGAGCTCATTTATATGGAATGTCACCCCCCCCCCCACCTCCTTCTCCTCCTCGTCTCATCCTTTTAGTTGCTATTTTTTGCTATTCTCTCATCTCGGCTAATTGAGTGCTCGGAAAGTCTCTTATTTTAGCGAGGGAAGAGTGATAAGTGCACTTATCACTAAATTGTTGCGGATATTTTTCGGATATTAAATATTTCAAGTGATTATATTTCAGCTATAATAAAGAATGAATTTTGCTAATAAAATCGGCCATAAAAATAGCAACGTTTCGGTATTTCGCTAGATGAAGTAATGGCTAAATGCTGTTGGAAATTGCTGTTGGATGGAAAATGGAAATAATTGGAAATAACTGCTGTTGGAAAATGGCCAAATGGAAATTGCTGAATGCTAAGTTTTCTCTCTTTTTTTCGCTTTTTCATTAAAAAAAAATATTTTCAGAAGGACATTGGTGGCGAATTCAAATCCATCGAATAGTTCAGGTGGATGGCAACTCTATACCGGCGATGATATTATTGTCTTTATACGCCGATAGTTATATTTCAGTCGATTGTTCTTGATTGTTAGAGTGGTACTCAATGGTTCTTGTTGCCTCTAGAAGAGACACGCGGAGCCGTTGTCGGTTTTTATACGGAGTCGGAGCTCCGCATTCTGTGCTCAGTTAATTGACCGTTGCAATGGGATATGCTTTCAACAGCAATTAGGTTACAAAAAAAACGGGCGAAATCTTTCTGAAAGAAGGCTATAGTTGAGATGATGGATTTGAATGGTGTTGCGCTAATGGAAGTGGGAGTAACACTTACAAGCTTGATTAATTCTTTATTGGGCTTGTTAGGGGTCCGCAGGTAGTGAGATCAGACGATCTTCGCTTATTTTCATTGTTGCACTAGCGTATTGTTGCATCTGTGTATTTTTTATTTTTTATTTTTTATTTTGTTTTATTTTATTGTTATTATTACTGTTATTATTATTATTATTATTATTATTATTATTATTATTATTATTATTATTATTATTATTATTGATGTAGCCGGACAACCATCCGTAAATGCTGTGGAGATCTAACAACCCTTTGTAATGAATTTTTCGAGGTGATGATGTTGGATGTATGAGGCGAAAGTTTCTTTGCGTGTTGTCGCTGCAAGACTATTGGGCATGGAACGGTGGGGGGTGGAGGGGGGGGGGGGGGGGNGGGTGGCAGCTATCGGAGTTGTCAAGATGGGGGTCTGTTTCGGAGGCAAAAATATAATTTGAGGTAGATGGAAAAAGAAGCCGCCGCAAATCGCCTCCAGAAAGATCTGACCACGGCGCGAAGACAACACAACTTGGAATAAAAACTTGGAGATAAGCGTAAAAAATGCAGGACACGAACCTTAATGTAGATCACATGTTTCACCATGAGCCAACGGCCCTATAAGATGGCAGATCAAACGGATCCTAGAGGCCCCTAGGCCACGACCTGGTACGAGATCAAGAAGCCGGCCTAGATCGAGATCTTGGGCTCATTTAGCAGAGGGCCGAAAGCACAAGGTGGTTATCAAAAATCTTATGCAAAAGAGTAGAGGAACGTGCACCGAAAGATCTGACACCTCCACCAAGCGCAGAGGAGACCAACTGCTTTCACCTTTGACCTTCGACCCTTGGCCGATACCCTTACGAAATGTACAGGAAATACGCCACCTCTTACTGGTTTACCAACACTTGCATTACGGTAAGGAACCAATCAGCTGTGTGACGCTTCCGACTGGAGATGTGAAAGGCTGTGTCAACGTACGCCTCAATGACAAATGTGAGCATTCAGAATCATTTCCACTCATTCATGGAAAAATTGGTACCGAACGACCCCCCCCCCCCCCCCCCCCCCCCCCNGATTGTGACAAACGTTGGAAGACACTACCCTAAATCAGAAACGATTTCTGTTTAACTCATGGTTTTCAGTCGTCGATTTCAATAAGGCCTCCCTTCTTCTCAGCTAATTACAACCAAAGACTCACAACATCAAACGAGGGAAGCGATAAATAAATAAATAAATAAATAAACATCATTCGTTTTAATTAATAGAGAGGTCGAAGAATCTCTTCCCTTGTTTTTTTTCTTTTTTTTATCTTACAAACAACGAAAAGATCATCACCTCCATCCCTTGACCTAGCGACAAAGTTCTGACCATACCTACCATCTGAGCGTATTCAGAATAACATCAGAGATGAACTCTCATCAACACGAGAACTAATCGGTAAGAAGCTCAGCTAACGTCAAGCTCCAGTCATTACCGATTCGACTCCCATCGACATTAATATGATCTAAAATATCATATCACTTCTAATCTACTTCTAGCCAATTAAAACCTCAGAAACCAACGATATGAGTCACGGTGTTTTCGGAACTTTTAATTTTCCATAATACTCAAAGATTATCAAATGATTTTTGGAGAATTTTTTTGCAACTTTGCATCAATGGCGTTGGGTTCTCGACTTAGTTGTGCAAACGAAAAGAGAGTAAGTGGGATCGTTGCGAAGCAGTTTTTAGAGAGTGTTCCCTTGATATGAATATTACTGAAATTGATTGGAATGATTGAATAGAAATGATGAACATCAAATAATATGAAAATAATTGAATCGACGAAATTGAACAAATGATATTAAGTTGAGAATGATTTGAAAGAGATCGGGGGAAGAACGATAGATGAACAGATGGAAAAGAGTCTCGAACAATGATTGATTCGGAATGGGAAGGAGATTTTTTTAGAAACTTTGGAATTACTTTTTGGACTTTTTTTGGAAATTCGAACTTAAATTAGCAAATATTTTGAGGTTTCTGAGACTTTTGAAAAAGAAAATATTTGAGATCTAAAGCACTTCGTAAAAATTCCAACCACAAAATCGAATAAACACCTTAGAACGTTAATAGCTATATAAAATGGGATAAGCTCAACTTATTTCTCAGGCAATTTCATGATAACCTATTCGTCGATATCCACTCAAATGGGAAAGGTATCGTTGGCGACATATAAACAAACACTCATAATGATGTTGATGAGCTAGCTCATTTGCAAAAAAATGACTCAAAGTTGTAGTTGAATTCGTAAGCGAAGAGATTCGGTATCTTGGTGCGGTAGGTTGGGATATGGCTGGAATTTATGGATATGAGTGTAGCAGCTCACAAGGATGGAACTTATTCTACTCGAATAAGAGGGTGCTATCAATAGCGCAATGTCTTCTAACCTACTTCTAACCTATAAAAACCTCAAATACTAACGATATGAGTCACGATCCTTTGATGAACATTTTCAATTTTCCCAAATATCTAAAGACTATGAAGTGATGTTTGAAACATTTTCTGCGATTCTCTATCAATGGTAGTGGGTTCCCGACTCAACTAAAGTTCGAGCTGCTTTCCATTCGTACAAAGATTGCGGTCGATGTGACAATTTTTCATCGCTGTAATCTCTTATCCCCATCACTTTTGAAGAACACCGGAATCGGAAACGATACAACATGGGCATTTTTTTTATTTTTTATTTTATTTTTTATTTATTTATTTTTTTTGGAAGATTCTTTGCTGTAGTTAATGAAACTCTGATGAAAACCTTTCGGTGAATTATAAAACCTTTACATATTTTGTTTCGATCTAGGCAGGTGTTTCTTTTTTTTTTTTAAAGGAAGAAGCCACTTCTTTAAATCTACTCGGAGTTGTTTAGCTTTGAAATCTAAGTTGGTGAATAGAGTTGAATGGGGAATTGATTTTCTTTGAGTAACTATAAGGTGGAGTGGAAAGCTTTCGATCATTTGATAGGGCAATTGTCTTTACCTTCCGAATGACATATACTAATCTAGTAGGAGAATGATTCAATATCAGCGCTGTTAACTCAATAATTTCATTGAACTATTTTGCTGTGCAAAAATGATATTGCGCTTTGATTTTAATGCGCTTTCCTGAAAGCATATACGATGTAAGCAAAGCTAAACCAATTGAGAAGTGCTGCACAAAGAGGGTGATGAGGAAAAGCTGATAGGCTAAGAAAGCTAAGAAAATAACTGGGTAACATCACAGTTATTAAAACTCATATCACTCGTAAATAGAGCTGTTACATGTGAAAATAATGCACAAGACTTCAAACTTAACAACGCTAGTAGCTACATTGAGTTTACGCTGGTTCACTTTATTTCTTACCTGTTACTGCCTGGAAGTGTTGGTCTTTGAGAGTATGTCGTTCGGTTTAGCGGTTTCTTCAAAGGATTTTATAGTGGTCACCGGATTTAAAGTGTAGTTGACTACAGAGTCGAAAATAATAGTATTTTGAACGAAAAGGTTCACGTGAACTAAACAAGTATCTAGGGCAATTCTTCAAGTAATATGTGTGATGCGATCAGTACTTGCAACCTTCCGTTATCATAGACGCACATCTTTTGTCAAAAATTCATAGAAATGATCGGCTTATCCCACCAGTTGAATGGCAGATTCATCACTTCGTAGGGTGTGTTATCTTTTGTTAAATTGTTGGAACTGGTTGGTGTGGTAAGTGAAAAGCGATGCGCTTCTCCATTTGCTAGGTGATTGGTCACTGTCGGTAAGTATTAGTCATTGTTGGTCACCATTGGTCATTATTGGTCACTGTTGGTCACTATTGGTCACTGCTATTGTCTTATGCATTCTCACATCTGGTAAAATGCTTAGAGAAATTTAGGAACAACCGGTTGGTGCTGGTAAACGGCGGGCCCCAAACGAGGCGACTGATAGTACTTGGAGACGTTGAATATATAATGACGATAGCATCGAAGAAGCTAAGAGTAAGACTTATTCTAAATTACGGGCGCATGAGCACAGATTTTGAGACTGCCGAACGACAGTCTCGGGACCCTGAAAAATTTTTTGTTGAAGACTGACGCCTGGAATACCTGAGGGAGAAATTGGGAGTCGGGGGATTGTAGGGGTCATGTTGATACTGCAATTTGATTCACATATTGACACTTTTTAGGCAAGATTTGAGCGAGAGTGAATCCTCATATGCCCCTACTCAGGTAGTTTATTGCAGTCGCGTTTTATAGTTTTTTGATATATTTCCTTGAGCTTTAAGCCTTTGAAAATAGCTCCAACTAAGTGTTTATTTGCAATGTGCATCATCTATACCTTTAGCCTCAGGTGGGTGTATGCCTATCTCTTCACTACCTTTCTCTTGTCTCGTTCATCGTATCTAACAAACTCAGTTCTACAGATCTCAATGGCAAAAGATTTGAGATCTGCATTAGATTGCGTCGAATTTTTGCTTCTTTTTTTTAAATTTGTTTTACTTCGAAATGTTCACGATCGATTCACTTGTTGGGAATTTATTTGTGTCCATCCATCATCGCTTGCCTCACGTTGAAAAATTCTGTGGCGGGGGGGGGGGGGGGGAAAGCATAATGAATAGGAGGCTATATATTCAGCACTTTCCTAAGGATACAACGAGACCTTATTGAAGAGTTTAATATTCGCCATTCCCTTAGGAAATCCTTTGAAAATCCCTTCTAGCCTAGGAATTTAAATTCAGGTATCTTTTGAAGCATTTTGCTATTTTCTTAAGCTAAGTGATCTCGAGACCGCTTACCTGTTATAGGTGTCCTTTCTAGCGATCATCACTGAATGAAATGAATTTGTTCCTTACAACAAAATATCATCGTTTTCACACACTCTGAGATCTGTTATAGGTATCCTTTCTATATAACACGTTTCACTTGGATTTCACTCACTATATATAACACATCTAAGATTTGAACAGTTTACATGATGCTAGTCAAGTTAATTTCCTGTACTTCACTTTATTGGTTCCTATATAGCAGAGTTGAATTCCTTTACTCAATTTATGTTCATGTATTAGACACCTTTCTATCAATTTATGACAGGCTAAAGCTTAGAGCCGAAAGCTTGCAAATGGGGCAAGCGCATTGCTGTAATGTTCACATATTTTCTTTTATTGCACTCTGGATAGGGGAAGTGCGAGTACAAGCTTTTCGGGTTGTGAAATCGCATGCATTTCTTGTGCGCCGCAAATGTCTTGCCGTTATGACAACTAATTGACAATGATGTCGCAGTCATAAAATCCATTGTCGGGGAAACCGCTCATGTTGAAAACTTTTGACAAATAACGAGGTATGTTGGGATTAGTAATCATTTTTGTTTTGTTCTTTTTTAGATTCTTTGCCTACATGGTTATCGACAGAATGAGACAGTTTTTCGTGAAAAGACGGGAAGTTTCCGAAAAGCGTTGAAGAAATATGCCGATTTTGGTAAGCACTTTTCGGCATATTGTGCTTCGAATTCGGCTTCCATGATACAGCAGCTAAACGGGTTAGAATTCGCTTTGATTGCAGCAGTGTTCCTAACATGTTTTTCAATGGTTGAAGCTGGTAAATATGTGGAGATGCCCCTCTGTGATGGAGGAGAGGCAGAGGATGGGGGGAGGGGGGATTAGTGTCAGAACAAGGAGTGGGCGACTCAATTCCTCCGTTATTCTAGAGAGAAGGACATTGTGGTTCTTTCGGACTTGAAAGGCTCTTGTAGATAGGTCCAATCTTACAGAAGAGAGCTTCTCGGGAAACAGAAGTGGATGCAGTGATAATTCTCATGTTAATCTGTTCGGACAAGGTACTTCTAACGTCTACGGATGCCACCCTCTGGAATCTTGGAAGAAAACGTAGCGTCGACCATTTCTTTTTTCTTAAATTTGAGCTGAGCCTTCTCATTTCACTGCTTGAGTAACTCCCGTCAATGCTTAGGCGAAGAAGATTTTATCGTCCATGGAAGAAATTTTTTGGGGGTACAACATAGTTTGAGCCTACTGGCCTACTTAATCGTGTTGAAAGATTGTCAAGAATAAGGGAAAGAAGCCCAGATTTCTCAGTATTTGAAAATTTAAAAATTCGTAATTTGGAAAATTTGAAATCTGAAAATTCTTCGAAAATTTTGAGTAGAGGATCTCCTTCTCGTGAAAGAGGTCTCTTTCTTATTTCTTCCCCCCTTCCCTTCTTTCCTTCCCCTTCCCCCCCCCCACTCCTCCCCACCCCCCGCCCCCTCCCCATCTCTCTCACCCTCCTCAACTCAATCAACAACGTTAGGGATGCGCATCTATATTGTTGTTTCCATTCGTGTTATTTTTCTACAACAAGCACAGATGATGTGGGACATTGCCGTTGATCGCAATTTAATAGGAATTTTTTTTTCTTATTAGGTTCTTCGCATTTTGACGACGTCATATCGGTGCGTTATTGTGTAGATTTCACCCGGATTCCTCTCCATCTGCGGACAAAGGCTTTAAAAAAAACAAAGAGAAAACAAAAATATGTATATTTTAGTCTGTTTTTTTCCCGACAGTTGCAGCTCGATGACCGTAGAAGTAAGAGTCCTGAAATTTGATGGCTGTGCTTGTGCCACATATTGGATCTGCATAACGTATTGGGTAGTGGCCTCAATTCAAAAAGAAATATAGAGATGTTTAGGGATGCCGAAATTGTGGCATATTCACCAACTGAATTTTTATCTAACACCAGAGGGAGCAGGATGAGAAACTTTCGCAGAAAATTTGCTTGCTAAGTGGGAGAAGTAGTTAAGATACTTAAGTATTATTTCGCGTTTTTTTTATTATTGTTTATAATATTATGAAGGTGGTTATTTAGGTGGGAAGGGGGGAGGAGGGGGAGAGGTAAGAGGGGGGAAGAAGGCAAAATCACGTGTCATGCCTTAGCACAGGCACAGCCCTTTACTTGATTGTTTTTTTTTCTGTCGGATTCCAAATTTTTGTCAATATATTCTTCCTGAAAATTAGTCAACTTCGTTTTTTTTTTGGCAGCAGCAGAAAACGATAAGCTTTGTCAGTTATTGATTCAGTAATAGTGTGTTTACTATAGTGAATTATAGTTGTTTTTTGGAATCGAAAGTAACGTCATTTTTTGCTTCTTGCCTCATATTGCTGTTTGCCGGTTACTTCCACCTATTCTTTGATACTGATTCTGACTTTTATTTATTTATTTATTTATTTATTTATTCATTTATTTATTTTTGAATGATTATTGGAAATGTGCGGGCCGACGTCAATGTATTATTGTTTCGTTCATAATGTTTTGCTATTTTTGCAGTATTCATGAGTGCACCGCATGTGCCAGTCATTCCAGATCAGCCATGCTTGTTGAAGGACGGTGGCGGTGAAGCCACAAGAGCTG
>JAARMF010001641.1:0-13517 GCA_022844705.1 Toxascaris leonina
GAGTGTTCTTCGAGGACGGAACCCGCCGCTAAGCAACATCTTATTGAAGCAGCTGCAAAGCTTGTCTTTCTATTTGATTATACTGCCTTACAAGTCATTGCGAAAATTAAATGGCCAAACAGATGCAAATAAAATCTCTCAATTATTCCCCTTGTTACATACTTCAAAAGTTATCTATCGTGCAGCTAGTTTTTACTTCCTTGAAACGATAATTACCCACTCACGCATTCATATAAAATTCATTGTTACTGACTGAAAAACGGTCATTTTTATTCAACAGTGATTTCGAGAGATAAATTTCGAATAAATTTGATAAATGAATCGCTTAAGAACCAATTTGGCTCGTTTAGATGTTTTGACTGAAGAACACTGGAAGAGGAAAGAGTACATTTCTAAACGATGGTGCACCTTGTGAGGTTTTTAACAGATCTTAGTTGCTATATTTGACAAAATCGCATATGGATTGCTTTTCGATCGCTATGAGATTTGTTGCGAGTATAGATCATCCGTTCGAAAATTAAAATGGAGGGTTGGGGTGTTGATGTAGGGTTCTCCAATTTCGAAACGGTGATCGCATTGCTGCACAAGCTGTGAACTACGACAGTTATCGTCACTTTAGTTTTGTTCATTTTTGGTCATCAAGTATTGTTTAGACTCCAGCTTAGCGCAACGTCTTTTTATGACTCTCTCTCTATCCATTGATGAAATTTTGCACCATTCGACATCGGCTAGTTAAACAAACTCAGGGAACGTAAAATGGAACAGTCGCAAGAACTATACTGTCATTAATCGCGATCTAATTGTTTGTCATCAAAGAGGTAACCACGAAACGGTTTAACCTTATGAAGCATTTTTTGACACCGAACGTTTTCGGTCTCAATGGTCTGGTTTAAGCTGGTTTGAAATTGAAGACAAAAACTAGCTTCACCATGCAATGCAACAGTCTTATCTTCTTCAATTTATTTTTTTGACATATTTGACCTGACAACTGACCTCTACACCTCTCCACGGTTTAACTGTCTTTCATACATATTTGCTTTCTCCTTGCAAATTTCCTCACGGTAAACTAGTCGTGTGGAATAATGAGCATCATGGTAATTATTTCAAAAAGTGGTAATCACTGATTGTATGTTTCAAAATCGGCTTGAAAACAGTTTTAGATGGAAGTGTCCACCAAACCACTCTATCAGGATGTTGGTTGAATCAAATGATCTACAAAGAATTTTGTGGAATATGACAGTATGGTTGTCAAATCGATGGCTCGTTTTCCAAAAGAAAAGAAGTGCACCTATCATCGGGCGACGTTGGCGACAAAGGAAAACGAAAAGACGACGATCAGAATTTACAACATTTTTTTTTTGACGTGAAAAATCTACCGTTGATATGTTCATAACTTAAGATGTGACAAGTGATGGAGCGGCCATCTATCTGTTAATTTCGAAAGGCTGAAAAATTGTTGGGGTCGTTCCACTTCGTTCACCGTTTTCGTTATTATTCTCTATTTCTCGTTCCACATACCAACACTTTACAGTTCGGCTCGATGTTTGCCAGAGCACAAAAATTTTTGTCATATTAACAGTGTACAAATTCGACCACCTACTACGCTATTCGTTAAAGTCAAATATTTTTCATTACCTTTCCTCACTTCTTTGGTTTTTTCTTTACGCATTTCAACAAGCGAAATATTTAAAACATTCTATTACTTACTCCATTTTAATACTGAGCAGAATTTTATAGAAAATTAAAGTGAATCCAGAAATCATGCGTTTATGGTATTTGGTGTTTAAAATTATGGTGCTTGCATCAATTTCTCGGATTCAAGCAAAAGATATGTGCAACATTTGCAATTGAACGTATTGACAGCCACCGCAAGATATCGTAAATTGCAATGAATTCGACACAATGCGAAATAAAATTCATTAAGTGAGAAGAGGACATGAGAGAAATGAAGAGTATGAGCTGAAGGGAATCTTTCGATGCAGTCCCTTGAGTGTAGTAAAAGCTGGCAAGTCTGCTAACTGTGCCGTGAAGTACAAGTGGAAGTAAGAACAAATACAGCTAAGTACAAGTAGGCATAGCAATCCTATAGGTGGAATGCCGTTAGTAACACTCTTGCGGGATAGAATAAGAAACATGGAGAGTTTAGAACCAAATAATCAGAACAAGATTTCGATGACTATGCAAAGATCATCAAAAAATAATCAGGCCTTCGTGAGGTACACACTTCGAATCCATTGGGGGTAGCTTTAAACCAAAATGTTGCACCGTCTTATGGTAATACCCACATTTTCAATGCGACAGTATCCCCTCTCTGGATAAAGCCACTTTGAACAGTTCGAAACTTTATTCATAAGTGAATGGAATTATAATAATAACGCTGAAATATTATTTGCAAAAATGAAACAATTTCTGTGAGCAAAATCGTTTGCATTATTTTCGGTTGACACAGGCAGATTTAATGAAAATCCACTAATAAGTATGAGATTCTTGTAGAAACATTCATAAAGGATATTTTAACCGAAGTAAAAAAGTTTTACCACGACGCTAGATTGTTTGTGCTTTCAGTATTCATCTGGAAAACAAACACTGCAGCTGCTCGGTAATTAATTAATTGTGAAGTAAGAAGCGAAGAGAAAGAGCTTGGGAAAGAAGGAGGAAAGTAGAGAAATAAGTGACTAAACGTTTCATGCTCGGATGAATTTAGGTAATCAAAAGCGTTAGAAGAAAAACGAACTAAAAGCTTTATTAGGTAGGACGAGTTGAAACTTCGACATTCCGCTTACTCGCTGACCACCCGCTTGTGCTACAACTATGCCCACCTTCCCTTTTTCAAGTACCATGTTTCCATTCGCAGTCAAGTGAAAGCCACAATCGAAAAAAAGGCAATTAGTCCCACAAAGCCGATCATTGAAACGAACACCTTTGCAGAGGAAGCATAAACTGGGCAAAAGTGCACGCCGGAAACGGATGGATAGCAGGAGAGAGGGATGATATAGAAGGTAGAAGAAAAACGGTTACTCAACAACGTTGCGTTTTCGAGGGGAAGCCAAGTGAAACATGAAGCAGTTCTCTCTTCTTGTGTTGTCCCTTCTGTACGCCTAATAGATGCATGACCGTAAAACTAAATGGTACATAATCATTAAAAGCTTTGTTCCAGAAAATTGCAGAACTCTTACAAACATTTTCTTGATAGCGGCGAGAAAAATATTAGTTGATAGATGATCATCGGCAGCGTGGGCTAAGTGCACATCGTAAACCGGTTCGTAGCACTCTCTTCAAGCGTGACACTTCGTCGATTCCGCATACCTATTTCCCTTTTTAGAGCTTTTTACGAGACAGGCTCACATCATCATACTCCGCATGCGAAAGCTTAATGCAATGAATGATGCATTTCATCGATATGTAGCACTTGTACCATTCAGGTCAATCTGTAAAATGCTTGTCAAACCTTTGCGATACTTTGCAGCAAAGATCTTTGCGAAGCCTATGGGGTAAACTGCCATGATTTCCTTGAAATATGAGGCACTTATGATTGCACTATTCAGCAGTTTTTTTTTTATTTATTAGACTGTTTTATTTATGTGATAAATAATTACATATTTATTATTTGGCACGATTTCTAACATGTCACTTGTTTATCCCATATAGACCGTTGAACTTCCACCGTCATGAAGCGGTCCGCTCACTTTTCTGCTGCTCCGCTTTACAGAGCAACAAATTGTACTGAGGAACTGTCATACTTCTAAAGTGTTTCTAGTTATAGTGTTAGTATACATTGCCGTGAGCAACAAGGAAAACGGTGGAACTCCATTTGATGTATTTAATGGGTCAATAACAAAATAGCTATAAAATATCGAATCCCCGCCTATCAGCTCCTCCTTGAAAGAAAACAGTCGTTCAAGCCGATTCATCCTGTAAACTGCGACTGGCATTACATGAACAACTGGATTTTCAAAGATGTTTGGGAGTGGAAATCGACTGAATCCACTATCCCAAAAATTCGCCAAAACCCTCATTGTATTTCTCGACCATAATAGTAGGAGAGAGAGAGCAAGGGAGAGAGAAAGAGAGAGTCAGGAAAACATGGAGTGACGAATCCCCCACCCCCCCCCCCCTCCCCTCCCCCCAGTCCCTTCATCTTCGCTCCCATTCATAAATAATGCAAAACCGAACAAACTTCAGCCTGAAGTTTACCAAGCGATCGAGCAGCAAGCATTCGTTCTGGAAAGGTCATTCTTAAAAAAATGATGGGTAAAACCCTCGTCACTTTTTTTCACAGGAATATCTGATCGTAGATAAGATGCGACGAACTTATCGCTTAATTTTCTGAACTTTAAAGGCCGTGAGCTGATCCGACAAAGAAGAGGAGGATGACGACATTCACGTACACAACCCCCTGTAAAGAACATTTAAAGGTCCCATTAAAACTTTGCATCTCGATAGTTGGGTTGGGTGCAGTGTTTTCAATTGTTGCCATATACCCCTCATCAACATAATTCCCACTCATGAGCCTTATATCTCCTGTCGCAAGAAAAAAAACCGCGGGTGTAAATCAGTTTTAAATCGCACAAATCAACTGACAATCTACTAAGTTCACTGAATATAAAAACTATCGACGCAGATGGTGACGGAATTAAGCGACTTCTATAAAAATCTATTGTGATGTGGTGCGAATTAGTTGAAATGGCTTTTGTTAATCGCCTTAAAAGAATAAAGAAACTTCAGCTATGCTAGTTCTATGCAAAGATCAAAAAATTTCGTTGATTAGTATCTTTGTTCCCTTCATACTCTCATTTGTGCTCTTATCACTAACTGGTTTATACGCAATGCTCCAAGCATAGTGCTGGACAATTAATTCGTTCATTTACATAGAAGTTTTGACGTGATACCCCTAATCCATTTATACAAAAAGATACAACCAACGACAGTGACATTTTACAACGAAAAACAAAAATGTCTTCAGGATAGACAACAGAGATTCTTACCAAAGAAGGCAGAAAAAGATGAGCCAGCATAGTTTCTCAAAGTAGAAAATTTAAATTCAAAGCAAAACATGCTTTAAACAGCAAGCTCCGATTTCTCTGAGGTCCCTCCACCGTTTGGTTTAAGGCCCTTGAGACCGCCCCCTCCCCTCCCTCCCCCCCCTCCCCCAAGTTGAGGGGTCTCACATATGGGTCTGAATTGATATTCTAAACTGACATTCGACAAAGTGCCACTGAAATTCAAATTCAACCACTCACAACCACATTCCTCTCTTGATTGTTTATAAAATGATTTGGTCCATTCGTGAGCAACTTTCCGACTTCGAAACTAATGCAACCGGAATTGAAGACGGTAAACTTTACGATGAATTGGAAACCATTTTGCATTTAACGGCATCGAAAAAAAAGCAATCATCAACTAACAAAAAGGTCGATGCCCTAAACGAGGATCATCTCCTTAAGGTGAGGTGATTCACTGAAGAACGAAAGAAGAAGAAAATTTCCACCAGGCTGCCATTGTTAAACTAGACCAAGAAGCGCATAAGAAATTTCGCGAGGGAAAAGAAAAGAATGCTCGAAGGATTCCTCATTCTACTTCATGTCTTTGAAGAAGAAGCAGAAATCGAAACAGATTGGAAAAATCAGGAACCTGCAGAAAAACTATTCAAAATTGAGGGGCCTACCTACACCTAATGTAGAAAAGCCTTCCTTCATCGCACAAAGCGTCAGTGAAAACCGAGATCTCTGAAGCATATTTTCAAAAACAAAAGAAAACCAGAACGCCCCTCCCTCTACGCTGCTTTACTTCCAGCTCGCGCTAGGATTACGGTACGATTGACAGCAAGCAAATCAATAGAACAGACGCGCACGAGGAAGGGATGTTTAAGTAGACTATTCGTAAAATGTTCGAAATGGTGGGGGAAAAACTGTCATCACTTATATTCATCGGTAGTTGCAGCCTATTCTGCACGATCTGCTGGTAAGGCAACTTGTAGCAGGTACTGCGAATTTTCTTCAACATTAGATCGAAGAATTTTGAAAATTCTATGGAATTCAAGAAATATATCGTAGCAAAGTATGTGGATTTCTCTGTATCATCTCATCGAAGTTGAATGTTAATAACCGTTTCCAGCTCGATCAAGCAAGGGGATACGGGACAATTCACAAATAATTTGTGCAAATTAAAGCTGGTGATACCTTGTTGAGGATTACAACGAGGTTCCTTAGGGCAATGCCAAGTGATGAGTTATAAGGCTATAAAGAGGGGAAGGGTGAGGGCGAAAATATAAGTAATTCGTGACCAAATTCGTTAATATTTGGCTCGTTTTGGTTTATAATCCTCCACTGTAGACAGTAATGTGCTTTTAAATTATTAAGGAAGAAGCGTTAACGAATGGACGACATAGTGCAACCGATTCCGCAAGTTCGTTGGAGACATAAATGTTCGCGCACTCAGTTCTCATTCACCAACTCTTTTGAGTTCTAAAAATGTCAGCTCTCAACTAAATATTTTTGAGCTAGATGATGCTGCATTCAAAATGGAAGTTTCAAGAAGAAATCTCGGCCTCTATTTCGAAAACGCATCTTTCCTTCCTTCATCATCCGAGCATAATCCACTGTTCTACATTACATGTCGGCTACAAAAATTTCGTGGGAGAACCTTATCAGCATGAACATCTTTTCAACACTTTCATTCGACCAGAGATAAGACTGTTCCTGCCATTGATGGTAAATAAGAAAGGTCTCATGGTCCTTCAAAAGATTACTGAACACCGCTTTTGGATATTTCATTTATAGCAGAGAGTATGAGCGCTTAGGCACCAATATTACTGGAGTGGCGTAAAAAATTCACTGAAACTGAAATGTGAAACAAGCGAGCCACATTAGGCCAACCGCTTTCTTGAAGGCCTCAATGAAGTCTCTCCAAAGGTCTGTACTATAGCTGGAATTTATGTGCTGAACTCATACAGTTGTACGGATTGAGGGGCTTCTGATACTGTACTGCTACTTTGCCTGATCAGCGGTATGCTCCAGGCACCCAGGGCATTGAAATGAGGATCTAGCAACGATACTTTTAAGTTGTCTATATTAGCCCAAAAAGAAATGCCTATATTTTGTCGTTAACAAATTCAATGCAAGATTAAAATAAATGAATAAATGAATAATAGGGATAGACACATTCTTTTAAAAGATTGAGATGTTGACATCATATAAAATGCAAGTAACATAGAGATAAAAAACTAGCGGCACAATGTTGACGCGATTCATAACTATAGAAGATCATCGACGGTCTCCTTGCACGGCACCTGAAAACAACTTTTTGCCGTTCAGATTGGACAAGGCTTCTATTAGGGCGACGAGACAAGATCCATTACTCGTGTTTTACAGACTTTTCATAGATTTGCAAACTTGCTAAACGAAACTGAAATAAGTGAAGATATCAGTTTTAAACTTTCTAAAAAAAGTATCAATATAAACAAGATGTGTGTGATTGGCTCATCCATAATTTTTAAGCAGTCGTTGAATACGCGTTAATTACAGTCTAGTGCGCCGATGAAAATCAGCATCCGCTTTTCCGCATCGCTTCTATTCCACCACACGCTAAAGAAATTACAACTTACGACCCAAGCCCACCAGAAAGAACGTGCGAAACGACGCGAAAATTCACATCTGCACCAAGGTTCTTAAAAAATTTCATCGCCTTGGTGAAAAATTCCCTAGCAAAAGAAAGCATCGAAGTTTCCCACCTGTATAGTGCTCGAGCCTATCTCGTTTCGAACACAATACAGTCACCTACCATGACATCCAAAATTATGCGGAAATAGTATACCTGACATTATGTATATATAGGATGTTTACATATTTACAATTACATCAGCTGAGTCATGCTTGCAATATTTACAATCATTTTGCAGTATTTACATATGTTTACAATACATGTGGCACATATGACACCATGCTTGCAACAGTAGTCGAGGTTATTCGTGTGTAAACGTGGAATATGAGAAGGATTATATATCGATGTATCTACCTATTTATGCCATAGAATTGTACCGATAAATAGGTATGTAATAAGAAGACGGTGAGCTAGTAAACAACAAGATTTATCTCCAAAGAAATAAATAAACGAAATATTATCCTCTAGACTTACGAATGAACGAGAAAATACATCCTCTAGCCAAAAAAAAAACAAGAAAAAAAATACTATTCTCCAGATATATGAGCCAAATGTTACCTGAAGACGAGAAAACTTCCATGAGATCATTCGTAAATGGTCCATATTAAAGAGGCATGCAGCAACATTCTCATCTCTATCGATGCGATACCATGGAGATTCATTCCCATCCTCAATGCAACAGACTTTTGCAAATCTTTATTGCTACACGGAATGTGACTCCGATCGTTTACTCTTTTCCTGTGTTCAATCCGCATAAAAGTTTTATTAAGGAGCATTACGGAGCATTGGGCGCAAGGAAGGGGAAATGTGGGGATGGAGATGCGAAGAGAAAATCGGGTGTGAGCTGGACCAAGGGGAAGGAGGATGGAAGAAGTGGGAGGGAAAAGAGGGGGGCGAGCGGAGGGCAAAAAATAAGGAATTACGTAGAGAGAAGAAACGAACAAAAGCACTTATCTGAATCCGCTTCGATGTTCCCGAACGCTACTGTTCTATCCAAGAAAAAATAACAAATTACTATCGCACTCAGAGATTCAAATACTTGCCCCAACAAACAACTCACCTACAGTGATCACTTCAGTCTCAGGGAGGCTTCGAAATGGATCGTACTTGTATCAGATTTATCAATACTGATACCGCAGTGGCTCCGTCCTACTCCAACTCCTTCACTCTCCCTGCCGTCGTATGCTGTCCAAGTAACAAAAATTCAATGATAGTCGCAAATCTAAAATCGTTTTCAATGACGTTCGAACAACAACAAAGCTGTCACACTTCGACAACATGGAGTTCAGCGTAGAAACTTTACAGCATTCTGAATAAAACGCTTCGCTGAATGCCCGGAGATTCATCGGCCCATAAGAAAAGAACACAATGCAGTAGATGATGCCCAGAAAAACGTTAAATGAACGACGAAAAAAATCCAGAAAAAATCGAACTTCTGACCGCAAAAAATGAAGCTAAGGAAGTCAAAATATCCGAAACATTGGTAGTGGCTAAAAATCGAGCAGAAAAAAAAAGGATAAGCGAATGACAGAGAACCACCAACCTACCAACATTTCTGCAATGTATGCAGTCGATCGAAGCCGACTGACAGGAAAGTTTCAGCGTGTGTCTTGTTGAGTGAATTTTACGTTCAAACGAACATAGTGCGAAACATTCTCACCTGCAAAATCTAGTCTTTGAACTTTCACGTAAGGTGATGTATGTGTACTTCTGTTTTGCAACATACTGCCCACTCAACTCCACAAATTGAACGCCATGTGTTTATTGATTGGGAATATAAGAGTCTACTTGTTTCTCTTTATTCCCTCGTACTTATTTTCACGATATCGCGATGATCAGAAATCTTCTAATTCGGTACCAGAAATCCAAATTTAACTTCTCAAATTTTCTTATATTTACCTCCGCAAACTAGCGAATATATAACAAACCATATCATGTCATGATCGTCCAGTCACTCGCCGCATCTGAATTGGAGCAAGAGTTTCAAGGAGAACGACTTCTAACCTACCCAAATTAAGGCACGTCATGGTCGTGCCTATGACGTTGGCATGTCGACTAGGGAAAAACTCAACCCTACATGGATTTTCAAGTCAGTGAATCATCTTCCATAATATCTAGACCGGCAAAATGATTGCATGCGTTCGGCAACTGGCGAGTTGGATTTCACGCCAAAAACAGTCATAAGAAACGAAATTTTCAGGCAGGATAAAAAAGACTTAAGGCCATTACGAGCGATCGTATCTGCTAAAATATGAAATGAATTTTCCATATGTTTCATTATTGCCTGGAAGCCTGTGAAAGTGTTTAGCCAGGCGAGTAGAACGTAGAAAGGCATATAACTGGCACATTCTTTCGAAATCTTTCCGAAGTTTCAAAATCTTGTTGATAAGGTGTTGTTGAGTTTAACGGGAGCTTATCTATTTATTAATGCGTAATCGAATTAAATCAAGCAATATTTCAAGCAGAATAAATAATATTAATAAAGGAGGTAGGAATGATAAAGGAAGTAAAAATTCAGCTCTTTGCCACTCTCGACGGTAGCTACCTTGAATCCTCTTCGTAATAGAACTAGTTAAATCATAGGATCGACTTAACTGCCGCTTCTACTTCTTAAAAGCAACCGCCAATGAAAAAATGTTAGCAATGTTATACAATAGTCTTATTTGCTAAAGCATAGTGGAAATCATATACATAAGTGCATATCAAATCAACAATCACATTCTCTCATTAACTCCTCCTCTTTTCCCCATAATTGGTAAAACGCTTTAGAAAAAGAAAAAAACGAAATTTTGCGAACGTCACTTTATTGCTCAGCTCCTTAAAATTGTCCACATTTGATAAGATAAAAGGCAAAACTACCTAAAGAATACAAAAAAAAAACATTTGAATTCAACGTTTTTGCACTGCAAAAATGTCCATACAACTTGTGAAAAACTCCAAAGTGAAAATATTCTCTTATGCTTAGTAAGTGCCTGAAAGAATGGATAGAACACCACAGCAAACATTCGCGAACCAAAATAGTTTGTGGAGTTGAGGCCAACTTCCAAACCCGGTGCGTTGAATTGCTTCGAAAAGTTCATTTAGTACGATTGAAATAAAGCAATACTCATATGAAGCAGTGTATCGATATTTCGATGTATGAAATGAATGAGAAGCTGCAAAATCAATTCGTTAAAAATGTAAAGCATTTGTAAGATAAGTGCAATCGTATGGGTATTTGCAGAGGAATTTGCATCCCACAACCATCATTAACCAAATATCAGATTCATTATTTCCACTTCACCGTTTTCACCAAATTTTTTCACACCAGCTATTCGCTGAAAAATAAAACTGACATGCGATAAGATCTATTCGAAGTCACACATCTTATACCGACGTCATCTAATTAATGCTCTTCATCTGATTCAAAAATCAGACAAACATCTATAAAACGTCACAGTTGACATTAGACCATCAGGACATCTACTTGTTAAATTCCAGCAAAAATAATCAAAGGCCCAGATTATTAGATTACTATAATCTCTAGTAGTTATAATTCAGCTTAGTAACCAGAACTTTTCATAGAAACGAGAGGAAATAAGGACGCAGATAGCGTGGCTTTATAAAGATAAAGAAGATTCACTACGGAGGTGAAAAATTCGACGGTCATCACTTTGTAAAACCACAGAGGAAATCTCAAGAATATGCGGTTGACTCAATCCAACATTCCATGACGATCGTCGATAAATTTTCAGCGCTAGTGGATTATAAGGAACAAACTGACTGAGGGATTTCGTTGGCCAAGTTTCAGCGCTAGCGACATTGTCAATACTGGAAGTTTCGGAACGTCAGGATCATAATCGTTATCTGAACATCGCCCTTTTCGTGAGAAAAAGGGGCAGGCGAATTTATTGCATTTGCATTCCTAAATAATTTCCTCACTTTCTCCTCTTCATTATTACTCCTGTCGCTCCCTCATCCTTCATTATCAATCCTGCACATCCTGCTTATACTCACTGACCCCCTGGAATTTCATATGCTCTACTGGCACAATCTCTTGAATACAACAAGCTCGATTACCTGAACTGAGAATAGCATTAATGGCGATAATTTCTTCACGTTCTCAAATCCAGAGTTATGATGCATTTCAAATCGCTTCACGTTCGTCGCCTTCGAAATAACCGTTTTCAATGCATCAATACATCGCAAAGTACTGTCAACGAATGACATATATAATTTCCACGGAACGCCGTTCTATACGTTGACCTTTCTAGTCGAAGTGCATGCTCTTGTTCACAGAACAATTTGTTAATATCAGCAACGACTTCGAATTCAGCCTCATGAAATGTGACAAATTTTAGCGACAGTGTGCTATCCAATACTTTGCACTCTAAATTGTATTTTTAAAGCCGATCCTCAATATAAACTCTTGACTGACATTTTCACAAAGTGCATTAGTACTGTTAATGACTCATAACTAGTACACCTGGTAATACTCGCTGTCGAAACACACCCGCAACTGCAGCAAATTTGTTCTGAGATGGGCTATAAAAAGGCAAGGACCTTTAATCTGCGACCCTATATAGCTAAGAAGCAAATCCAGAAAGTGGTTCATAAATCATTCACTTCCACTTATGCGAACTCTTTGAAGTGGTCAAACGATCGACGGGTCGAGATTCTCTCAAAGAAAAATTGGCCGCCTGTTATAACAGCCTCAAATACAAGCAGGCGACGGAACTGCAGGAAAGTGACTGATACAATAGGCGAACTTTGCACTTCAGTGTACATAACCAACACACATTTTACATTTTTAAAAGACATGAAACGAAGGCTCTTATGCTACAACCAACCGCTTGTACATACCTTTGAAAAAAGATGCGACTTTGCCCTCAAATGTATTTTGAAACAGTTTATTTGGCTGAAATACAATCCTGAAATTAAACATGCAAATTCAAATACAGACAAAATAAAGTTCAAAAATGAGTAAAAGTAAAATTTAAAACATTACATGAAATCTACCCATCGTTGTTAAATGAAAAATAAATTTAACTCGTTATAAAATCGGGAAGTCATCATAAATACCAAAGGAAAAAACGCTTGATAAAGATTTGTGCTTGAAGATTAAGTATATCTGACACATCCTCAACGCAGAAGCAAATCTTTTGAAGAAGTGCAAGCGGATGTTGTACGAAGAAGCTACTTATTTTTGTTCTCAGTTTTCTAGTGGGTTGAAACTCTCTTCGTCAATTCCTTATCATATGAATTGCTATATGAGTCATATGAATTCAGAGCAATATGAATTGCTGCTGTTCGGCTTGCCGGGATGGTATCCTGAAAATCATCAGCACTGTAAATTCAGCCGCATAAAACATGCAAATCAACTTCAAGACAACAAATAGGCCTTCCCGGTGGTTCCATTGCTCAAACTGTAAAGCTAGTTATGCACCTGCTTGCTTCACAATCACTTATCAAACGGCCTATTATCTTTAAAATCTCGTTTTCATAGCTTACGTCTCAGACTTAGAGGGGCAACTAGTTTCTTAGGCTTGTGGTCACCAAACCAAACAAAGAACATGAAAACTATGGAGGGAGGAGGAAGAGGAAACAGATAGAACCTAGAACGCGTTCGGGCGCACTACCTACAGATGCTTCACCTTACAGCCATCGATTTCTCAGGAAACGAAGCCGTATGATGCGACCTCCTCCAAGACCTCAAATAAATCACTTGATCACTTGATTGACCGGACTGTCGAACGTCGATGACGCTGCCGGTCACAATGCGCTTCCATTAGGGTACTGAGGCCCGTGGTTTTGCATTGTTGTAGCCAAAAAGTGACGCCACCCCGCTGGCCAGGCGAGCAGGCCACTTATATATATGT
>JAARMF010001641.1:24501-38258 GCA_022844705.1 Toxascaris leonina
TATATATATATATATATATATATATATATATATATATACATATACATATATATAATATGCAGGACATGAACAGTTTTTATTCATTTCCATAAATTGTATTTGCAGTTTTGATGATAAATAAATAAACAAGTAAATGAATAAATAAGTGAATGAATGAAAAAAACAAATGAATAAATAAATAGAAAACAAACAAATAAATAAATAAACAAAAGAATAATAGAATAAACGAAATTCTCGGGAAACAAATAAAAATTTCAAATACCCGTGAAAATCAGTAGCATAGGGTATGTAGCCCGATGAGTCGACATAGCTTTCTGCGACGTCCCTCTGAGAAGTGGTTAAGAAACGAACCGCCCATGACGGTGCCACTGTAAGAGCCCATTGCACCAACTTGTGACAATCGACTGGCAACTGAAACATAAATTATCGAAATCCACGATGGAGCCGATAAGGCGCTCGAATGAATCGAAATTCGCGGGATATTGATCAGGAGTACAAAGTGTCAAGCTGGTAAAGAAGGAAATCTATGCAATGCATGATATACAAACCTGTGTGATGCTGCACAAGTGTCGACTGAGATCTTTGATTGCTTCCATAATTTAGTATGATTAGTACTAACATATTGAATATACCATTATTCTTCGTTTACATACCTCGATAAATCGTGACTATACATCGCGCTTCAACGCAAGGCCTATGGCGTTCTTAGTCTTCCGCGACGTGCGTACGCTCGAAGGCTGAGTTATGGAGAGGAAGAATTGTAAAGTCGGAAATGTCGTGATATAATATAACTATAGCATGATATAGTGATAATAATATAATATTGACAAGAACAGCAATAATATTCTGCAATAACTATCTCACTGGTAATAGATATGATAACAACAACTTCGCAAAATATGCTTCCGAATAATCTTGTGCAGCCAATGAACGAAGCTTAACACAAGAAAGAATACGCGAAATATGACCTGTTTAGTGACAGCTACAAACTGATCGAGTGCATCATTGCCTGCAATCGAGCCATTGTTGGTTCTAGGCCGTGACAGTGCGGCAAGAGTCCAACCTGTGTAGTCGATGTTTTGCTTCAGTTGTGCAATCAACGAATGTGAGTTTCGAAGTGGTGCCAGCAGATGATTCATGTCTGCAAATACAATAAGAAAAAAATCGCGTCTGGTCGAGTTGCTATACTCCACGATCTTCCCAAATCCCCAAAAACCCCCATCCAGTTTCAGTGCTATTCGCATATCGCACCCAAGCGATTCTCATTATTGCTATAGTACAGCTGAACAATTTTGCCACTTCGGTGAAAATCCTCTTTCTCGCAGAAACGCTCAAACAACTTGGTCGATCCTTCCGGCCGTAGGTGAGTAAAATTTTTCTGAAGATGATGGGTGCGATTCTTTATTTTTCCCTCTTCCTTGAAAATTATTCTGGAACTATTTCATTTTCTCCTCTTTCTTAACAACTGTGAGAAAGAGGAGAAAATGAAGAGGTTCCAGAATAACTTTTGGTAAATAAAAATCACCACATATACTGCTATTGAGTAAACCACATGATCATTTCACGTATTTTTACAACTGGATGTCCAATTTGACAAAAATGCAACATTATATCCTCCGATTTTCGGAGAAGGAATCCTGCGAGAGATTTTTAGTGTTTCTTTTATCTCAAAACGATGATACATTACTAAAGTTCGCACAACATCCGCGAAATGGTGCAGGTTATGACCGGAGTTCAGATTTCGCAAGTCGACCTCTGCTTTCACCAGCCATTGCAGCTTAGGTCTCGCCAGCCATATAAACAAGAAAATCTGCAGCAGAAAACGCATGCCAAATCTGCATTTGCACTACAGCCAACATCATATTAACGACGCGCAGGAAGGCATTTCTTTCTCGAGATGGAAGTTTCAGAGAAATAAATAAGCAAGAACGACCAATCTACAGACATCAGTTTTCCAATTTTCCAATGAAGGAGATCGAGACGAAGACCAAGCCTAGGCCACTCGGAAATTATGGCTTTTCAAATATAATTCCTGGAAGCTTCAAGAATTTCAAAATTCTACCATGGCCATGAAAAAGAAGGGTTCCCGACAAACAACCCCAAAATCTCTAATAATTACCAGAATTTTGAGAAGCGATAACAGGAATTTTTTTTATCGACGGAGGAAAGTTCTCTCTCTTGATGACGTCATATTTATAAGAAGTCGGGAAAAGTGACACGGATTCCTGTCCACAACCCCTGAAGTTTTCCTGGATTCTGTATAATTGCACAGCACAGCAAGCCAGTACAGAATGAACGTAACTATCTCCTACTTAAAAATCAATAAAGACGTTATAAAAAATATGCAAGCACGCACAAAACGTCACCAGAATAATGCCGTGTTCAGAAACAGACAACCGACGTCGCAGTTGTGCCGATAAATGCTAATGATTTGTAATCAAATTTAGAAAACGCAATGACATTCACTTAAAACCCATCCAGTTCATCATCTAAGCATCCACTCACCTGCATAGATGTCGCATAGATACCGCTAACAGTGTAAGCAGAACAATATCCCTCAGAACGATAGGAATCACTAACTGCTACAAGTTTCTGAAATGCTCCAATTATCCCCCTCGGGATACTGTCTGCACCTGAACCGGGATTGAGATTACGTCTGTGAATTGAGGAGTTACCTTCTGCTTTCGGACTACTCGCAACAACTGCAATTCTTCCAGCAGCATCTAAGAAATTATCGAAGGCGTCTGCGATAGTTGCGACCGCCTCCTTTATGTCAGCGAGATGTTGCTGCAGAACATGTGGTTGACGCCAAGCGCGTGGAGCTGTGCACTGAAGGAAAAGAAAGACAGTTGAAACAAGGCATTCGATATTGTACTTGAGTTATAAATAGTTCTCCTTTCGAATGAGATTGGATTTAGCACATGACTGTACGGGGTTGGATCAAATCCGATCCTGATTTAGCGATCAGTCCTTCTAAGCCAAGCCCATTAGTCCGTTCACGACTAGGCTGAATCCGCGACCAAGTGGACTAAGGCAGGGACCGAATTTAACTTACAATCATATGAGATTTCAAAAAAGCTATATCATAGTCCCAATCCAGAGCGGGTAAATTCTCAGGCCTCTAAACGAACGACAGCTCCTGTAACTCCCTTCTCATCTTCATTCAGTACAAAGTACGATACTGTCAAAGAGAACCTATAAAAACGTAGAATAGAGATTTCAATAGAGGAGGCTGAAAATTAAGCAGATGTTATTTCACATGAAAATTTTCTGGTTTGGAACGGCTGATGCCGAAAAGCGACGATAATATCGGAACAGCCTCACCTCAGCCATCTTTTTTGCGCTCATCTCAATTAGTCTGTAGTTTTCGGAGAGTTTTGTACACACTGCGCGCTTCCTCAATGATGCGTCCTCATCGACCGAGCTGGCTGCGTTACTGAAAAAATACTTGGTGCGAAAAAAAAAAACTTCATACGGCTGAAAAAAGCAGCTCATATCTTAACACCTATCCATCCCCTCCCCGCACCCCTCTCACCATCACCACCTACTACGAAACCGCGAAAAAGACACTTCTCAAGGCTCATGGTTTGAAAAATATGCCCTCTTTTCATCACCCCTCCAGTGCTTTAAGCAGTAGCTCTTCAACCATTCTCATTCAAAATTCAGGAAGTTGCACGAATTGAATTCATCAGCATCGGCATATGACAGATATAAATCCGTCCAAAGAGACGAAGGAACTGAAAGAGGTGCGGTCAAAGAAATAAACAAGGTAATCAGGACTGAAAATGTTATTTAAAAAGCAGCACTTCTTGACTAAAGAATCAAAAAATATCCACCTAGACTCTTGTGCAGTCTAAACACGAGTTAACAAAAAATAGTGGCGACTTATACTGCACACGTTTGAAAGCAGTACAGATAAACATGACTTTGAAAAATTTGGCAGTGCCTGCTGTTTAGGAAATCTGACCCAAATTAAGACTCAAACGAGGAAAGTCGGAGAAGGAGTTAACTACATGAATCCTCCACCTATTCTTTTCACTTCTTTCCACTGATGCGTTTAAACCACGAGATCAGTTTCCTCCTTAACAGGAATTTTTGGAAATAATGCTGTTCCTCCGCTGGAACTTTTTCAAACTGGCGGAATAGTAGGAAAATGCCCACCGCTCTTCAACTTCCTACGCAAGCACCTTCTTCAGCTTCCTCGCTAATCAAATAGAACCTTAATCATTTTTCCCGACGCTGAGTGAAATGTGATATCAACAACTTGGATATCAACTTCACAACCCAATATAAACTTGTGTCCAGTCGGAAACATTACAAATGAGGCGGCTTTCAATCGGGAACGTGAAATCTGGAAATTCTCGAGTTTCAGGATCAGGTCAAGTTCTTCAAGCGTTGAAAATACCCTGAACAAGTCCAGTGCCTGAAGTTCGTGAATTTGCCAGCAAGCCCTTTTTTCGACCGCTAACTCAAGTTCTGTACTACTCAGCTGCTTTAGAGCTCAGCTGTGAACAACGGCTGACAAATTTGATGACTCATTGAGGGATCTTCGTCCTCAAAGATGATCCATTACGACGTAGGTAAATGAACTTCTCATGATGGCGATGGGATTATGGGAGGAAATATATTTTTTTTAGTCCTCAAATACAAATTCGAAGTCCAACAGGACGAAAAACTCCTAAATCTCGAGCATACATCATCATTCACCGAGGTTTACATTGTAAAGACGAACTGACATAAAAAGCTTGAGGATGCAGGATTGATGCGTGAGGAGAGGGGGGAGGGGGAGGGGAGGTGGCACAGAAAAGGGCTGCAGACTTCAACCACTTTTCTGCAGCAAGAAATGAGCTTTAAATAACGACGCTGATAGAATCATATGTTCGACGATTCTGTAGCACAGCGGTGCTTACCCGTTATCTTAAGGAGAAACCCTGGACTGAACAACATCAGCAAGCATTCAAATGCGGGTATGCTATATGCAATCAATTAGTTAACTGCTAGATATTGAAGACAAAACCGCAAACAGCCTTTGTTCTCAAGTGCCGCATATCATTCAGTGTCAATGATCGTTGAGAAAAAAATGGAACTCGATCCTCAATATATGCCATATACGTAATACTGCTGTCCATAGTAATACTGCTGTCCCAGATCACCCTACTAATTTTTCAAAACTCTAAGCCAAAAAGTAGTTAACTGTCGTTGGTTCTCTGAGATAATATAAGCTCGGATGCCACACCCTCCCACCTGTCCTTGCTTATCTTCACTTAGTGTTCGAATCCCACGCACAGTTTCCGGTGGTATTTGTACTGGCATTGTTATATATGGACTTCTGGCATTATAAGGACTTCTGTAAGAGCCCAATCGCATTGTACTGGCAAAGTTATATAAACCTTCACCTCACACAGCACTTCCAAAAACTGAAGTCATATTATTATACTGCACGCCAGGTTTTCCATGTCCTCGAAAACATATTTAGGACCGACGGCGATTTCAGTACTTCTCCTTAATTCATTAGGAGCTCAACGAATGATACCTTGTAGCTAATCACGTTCTTTTGCACAACGCGATAATACTTGCAACATCCCGCTGCATCAAATTTGAGCTTTCGATATGATATGGGTGCATCGCTGCGTGGATGCAATTTTACAACCGAGTCGCTAATGGCTGTTACAAGTTTTGAAGCGAAAAGGCTGCAGCTTCCAAATTTGGCTGCATGTGGCTTTCAAGAAATCGAGAGCACTACGTAAAAGCTGATTTAAGGCGAACAGCGCATTTAAAAGCCCGTTAAAGCAATGGTAGAGATGACAACAAGTATGTGATTCCTGCTCGAAACTCCAGCCTGCTATAAAAATCGATTCCCCAATTCTAAAGTCCTCTCGAAAATGAGGCGATTCAGAACCTCCCGCTCGTTTTTTTTTGCAGTCCATGCTCACGGAATTCTAGGCCAAGTCTTCAAATAGCTATCCCTGCCAACAAACCATCCATCAGTGAGAACAAACAAATTTTAGACCCTTCAGCTCAAACCTCATTCAATAAATTCTCAAGAACTTCCATCCCCACCAGCTGGCAACTTTAAAAGAAAACCTCAGTCTAAGCAGCGAATAAACATATTTCCTCCCACATTCCCGAAAGCAATCATGCAACGGCCTACGGTTCTTCACCTTTAGTAAGCAGTTGCTTCCCTAGCCAATCAAACGATTAGAAGGCTCGGGTGTTGGCTTTCAAAAAATAAAAGCCAACGCAATTTCGACGATGCACTTTCATTTCTTTTTTCCTTTCCTCCTTTTCTGTCGAAAACCACTTTTTCAACGACCTGTGTGCTGCATCAAGAGTCCTATGCTTTTCACCTTCGCTAATTCGTCGAAGCGGAGGTGGGGAGAGGAGAGGATGGCAGATGCAGGTGGAAAGAGAAGATAGAGGTAAGGCTTGCCTATTAAAACTCCTGCACCACTGGATGCATTCCTGCACCAGCTTTCTAATGCCGTATAAAGGAGAATCGAATCCAGCAAAGCCGTGCGAGCGTTTAATAAATAAGCTTCCGCGTAAACATCTTGCGAGATAGTAAAAACTGAGCTGTTAGCAAAGCTCCTGAAGTAATATATTGCTCCACCCTACTATCAGTTGATTTACGCAAAGCTATGTAAATGTGGCTGCTACCTATCACAGTATAAAAGTAATAATCGTTACCTGTTAGATTTAGGATTAGCAGAAAGGTGACTATCAAGGCTGCGTGAACAGCTAAGTCGAGAGCCGCCCCCATCCACTGCTTTGTTGCGTTCGACTCCTAAGCCTTCGAATACATTTTGCAGTACTGATGTGCTGCCAAACTCGTTCTTCGCATCAGCCGCAAGGACTGAACGTCGCATTAATTGGGCTGGCCTCAGCTGAATCACCTGCGTATTTTGATGGCATTANTACATCTACTAATATATATATATATATATATGTATATATATATATACATATATATATATATATATATACATCCAAATGGGAATACTTGGATCCTAAACCTTTGCGCACTGGAAACTGACAGCAGAAGGACACGGCAAAGGCCCTCGATGCAATAAACGGGTCATCTGAGAAGGCCTTAATTCCAGGAAATATTGGATATATTTATTAAAAGCACAATTCCAAGGAATTCTGCAGCAAACACTAATATCACAGTAACCTGGAATGTCCAGCTCATTTTTTCCCAGATGAAAGTAATCCGCGTCAGCATTAGTAATCCCAGATCAATCAAACATCCCGCACTTGAATCTATAGACTATAATTTGCGCAACCCAATCTGCAAACGTTACTGAACCTGAGGTTGAAGCTGTCGACTGGGCGGAGCAGTCCTTACCATAGCAGGTGGTTGCAGCGTCATCCCAGCATGAGTGTGAGGACGCGGGCGATCGTAATCATTATGATCAGATGAGTGGTCAGACGACGAACCAGTCGACAGTGATGAGGTAGCCGATGTTCGCTGCAAAACAGCTCCTTTGCTTTCACACCACACCACTGCCAACGATTTTATGCCCCGAAATTGACTGGGACTGAAGTTTTTTCAAATTTGAGTGTATTTCCAAACCGGAGAACACAAGTAGGCGCCTTTTGTGCTCATGCCACAAATCAAATCATTATCAGACCTCATAGATGCATATCTGGAGTTTTATGTTTTCCAGTTCCAGCAGTGTCGAAATTCAAGACTGAACTTTGAAGAATGGAAGGTTCTTGTCGTCAAACAGCCGAACAAAGCTAATGGGTGAAAACCAGATGCGAAACCTACGCTTTTAGAAAAAAATGACCTCTTCGAAGTCACTCCCGAAACCTGCCGATACATATCTTCGTGGGTGGTCTATTTGCGTCACAAGGTTGGACAACTTTCCGCAGTTTCTGCAGCTGTGACGGAATGTCACAGGGCTATTATTCTCGCCACTGACAGGACGGAAGTACAGACTGGACAGTGCCAGTGCTGTTACTGAGGAAGAGATGAACTGGGCACAACCAAACTCGTTATGAAGGGGTGATCATCAGAAAGGAAGGTTTGGACCTTATCAACCTCACCATGGGAGAGAGAGCTAATGTCAACTTGAACGATGTCCGAGGGCAAATATTTAGATACCCGGGAACAAAAAAGCATTTCAATGTTTTAGAAAGGAAATTCGAATCTCTGAACGATAGCATCTGCAGAAAGTAACAACACAAAATCTCTCGCTGGTAGTAAAAATCTCATTCGATTTCACTGGAAAATCGAATTAATTTCCAAATAATCAATATCACTGATGAATTATAATATCCAAGACATGTTCGAAATAGCACTCAATATGCCGAATATCAACGACGAGCACCTATATGACTCTTTTCTATTCAAACAACGGCACTATGTAGTCGGATTCCAAAGCAGCATGCACAGCTTAACGGTAAAGCATTTAAACTGTTGCAGTTACAAATGTGGTTTGGTTCTTCGCACTTCACCTGTTGTCTATTTCGTGTGCACTGAGCACCGAACATGGGCAATGGCGCGTGCCCCCATGATATGAATCTCATATATGAGGTTTTTTGTTACTTGTGAATATAATTTAAAGTAGCCTATGAAAATGTGGTAAAATGGGCGCACACCCTCAAGGCATACCCACAAGCTACTAACCATACTCTCGGTTTAACCAAAGTAAATAATCGACAAAAAGCACTTCCATATGATTCAGAATGTCCGTTTCATATGAAAAGTGAGGTGTGCAGAGATAAAGCTAATTATTTCAACCCAGGCCGTTTTCATGCTTCTTGGCTATGAAATATGATTAAAAAGAGCAATTTTGGCTAAAAATTTACCCGGTTGATATTTAAAACCGCAGAAACCACAAAACAGTGTCAAATTTGTATAATTGCAATTTATTGAAATCTATTTGGGGTTGAACGACTCATCAATAAACTAATATGTTACTTAGTAAAATTACCTATTAAACATTCGAAGCGCAAACATAACCCTTCAATGACGCCATTCTCGTGTTTCAGGCAGTGGTCACTCCAGTTTCAACGATATTTACAGCCTTCAGGCAAAATATTTTTTTTTCAAGTGAACGAACTAATTCAGCAAGTTGAATATAACTACGATAACTATAAAAGAAGTATTCACGAATTATCAATCAAAGAAACCCCCTATCGGTTCAAAGAAAAAAACTGCATCCGGTTCAAAAGGAAAACCTTGTCCGGCTTTAAATTTCTCGACTTTGTTCACTTCACTCGGTTCACTTTACCATCTCCTCGATCAGATCCAACCGACCAACTTGGAACCTCGATGTCAACTCAGCTTCTTCATATCAGCTCATATCACCAGCACATGTAGGCAATAATCTTCCATTTACTCATTAACACCACAGCTAGGTGGAGCATCTTGCCAGAAATATCGTATCTCCAGTGGCCAAACTATGCAATACAACAAATAAGAGGAATAGCTCACAGTGTCAAACTTGAGAGGGAAAACAACAACGACGCATATTTCGATGAAGCAGCGAAAATTTACAGGTAAGAAACCAGTAGTACAGTGCAAAGAAAATAAGCTGGTAGGTAGAGAATATGCAAAGTAGTGACAAAGTAACATTCCCTCAAATTGACTTAATCTTTTAGCGTTGATTCAATAACAATCATTCTGATCAACATAAAGTGCTGGATGAAAGATGAAAATGTTGCGAAAATGTTTCTGGAAGAGAAGGTAGGATTTTTTTCCGTTCGAGAGACGGGAACGATTGCCGCCAGTCACTAAGCACGATGAACTGCTGCGTCCTCCCAACAGCAAGTTATTGAATGGATTCCGAAATGCCTCAACAGCAATCTGCCGTTTAGTTAATCGCCATCGAAAGACCGTTCTTATAATCTATCTTCAATCTACTCCATCGAACAAATTTTTTTATCGCACCGCAAATCACTAGAAATCACAGAATTCCCATAATTTCGCTTTTATGCATAACATATCGTCTGAACATTTGCTTATCTAATAACAGCTAGATTTTTGCGCATTGAAAAAATAATGCTCGATTTGAAATGAATGCACTCTATGGCGCTTTCTGTGGCTCCATTAGGTGACAGCACTTAATGGTTGGGAGAAATTACGCGAAAATCGCCATCAGAATGAACATTCATGCTAAGCCGCTAAAACCTGCAAAGTTTTATGGCTCCAAAAAGCTGCGAAAACAACTCTTTGATACATTTCACACACCGAAAAGTTGGTGATACTAAGGCTTAAATTATTTATCGGTCTTGTTCAATTCGAACAATTCGTACATCAACCAAGAAAAAAAGAAGCTCGTCTTATTGCCCAACAGATATATATATCATGGGAAGCCAAGTATGCTATCACAAGCGATCGAAATCGGAGTATCTACAAGAGATCAGTAGTGGAAAATGGAAGTTTGTCAAAGGAGCTAAAGCGCAAATGCACGACCACGACAGTGGATCATTCAGAAAGGAAACCCGTCTCCGAGAAGTGACATCCGTCTCCGAAAGAGGACATACACCTTCAACAAATTGCGACCGGTTTTTGCGGCATCCACCTAATGTCTGGCCATTCATTAAACTACCTTAAACTTCAGTGACTGCACCAACGACAACCCGAATTTCAGAGTTCAGTTCAATATTGTTTGACTAACAGATCCAGTGTGAATATGTACTCCTGAAGTTAACGATTTCACCCTTCGAAGTAAACATTTCAAGGGTTGTGGGGGGTGGGGGAGGGGAGAAGAGAACGATCGAACCTTCCAGATGGATGGACCTGACACACATCTCTCCGGTTCGGTCCGTTCAAGGCTAAATGTCCGAACAAGGGCCTTGGAATAGTTTCATTACTGCGGCTTAAAAATTAGCTGAACCTGATTGCTGTCTGCGTTAGAATCATTGATATCTGCGACGATGCCTGATGATGATGGTGACGCTGAAGCAATATCGTCGACGGCCAGCGTATTCGCATGCCCGCAGCCAACATCAGAGTCATGGGACGGAGTCGCTTCGGGCGTTGCGTTGATGTGCAAGGCATTTCCTTTCGACGGTAATGACAGATGCAGACCACTCAAACCCGTCCGGGGGATTCTGGAATGACCCGCTGCGCTTCCTGAAGACCTGCCTGAAAGTAGCCATAATTTAATTTATAAGAAAATTCGGAAGGTTCAACATCCTTCCATAATGATGAGACGACAGAAATCGTCGTCTGTTATGTGGCAGAGGCAGGAAGACGAAAGCAATCCTATATAAGCTCTATCGTGAGCACGTTAACTCGCTATCGTCATAAGCGTATAATCCAGAAATGTTTAAGCGCATACATTCGCAATGATGATTCTATGAACCAATCAGGATATTTAAAGAAGCAGCTGGGGGAATAGGTAAATGCACCACTAAAACAGTACTAACGTTTCAAAAAAAAAAACCAAAAAACAAAACAAGCGGTAATGCTAAGATTAAGTTGTAAGATTCTTCAACGATCCACAGTAAACATACTGTTTTCATATAGAAGAAAACGGAACTAATATCAGAAGCACTAAAATTGACAAAACAAAAGGAAACAAAGGGGGTGACGTGAAATACGGCATCGCAAAGGGCGAAATAAAATAGACGAGGGTGTAGTAAAAACGGCTGACACCAACTTCCCTCCCTCCTTCCTCAACTCCGTTCCAGCGAAAGTCTTCCAAAGAAGGCAAAAAATGCCATAGTAAGCTACATAATATCGCTTGAGAAACAGCTACATAATATCGCTTGAGAAACAATCTTTCAAATGACTCCCTAGAGTGAAGCGCACAGTATAGGATGTGGTTGACATGTACGAGCTGTGTAGTTTGATCCTCTCAGTTACTTATCATCTTACGAATATTCTGACAATCCTATAATGTGGCAGGTGGTTAATGACAGCACCAGAATTTAATATATACAGCACCAGCACCAAACATTGAAATTGGAAATAGAGAAGTTTTCGCGACCAGTCGCGAAGTATATAAGATGGAATTCGTAATATATGATTGGAAAGCCGCCGAAGGATACAGCCAGCCACGGGATAAAAAGGGGGTGTTTCTAGTCGTTCGATATAACAAAGACGGCGCGCCAAAAAGGGCAACTTTCAAACGAACAAAGATAGCAGCCAAAACAAATAACGATTTTTTATGTAACAAAGGCTATTATGAGAAACCAAAAGAGGGTATGAAAGGAGGTGAGAATATGAATGGTGATAGGCATGATTTGTGCACCGGTACTGGTGCGCGCACTTTGAATGCAGTCGTTTGGTATTTGGCTCTTCTAATTTTGTCCTATATTCTGCTTTGGAGGCCTGCTCGTGGCAGGCCTCTCGTGGCTCTTATTACTTCATATTATTCGTTGTGCTGTTGAACATGGATGCCGCTGCGTCGCGGTTTTGCGGCGATTCTGGAGCAATTGCAGACCTTGCCTATTCAATGAGCCTTTTAGTTAGTAATGAGTGGATAGAAATCACCACCAAGAGTGGTTCTTGTAGAAACATGATGAAACGAGCTAAGGGCTTTGAACCTTTCCCATCACCAGCCCATCACTGACAGCATTTGGTAATATGTACTTTGATGGCAAATTTGTGAAGGAGCGTTGTACCCTACATAGTATCGGTTTTGCGTTGTCACTCGTTCGCTTACTTCTTGTATTGTACTGTTCATTGTCAGTTCCCGTGCGTCATATTGCTTTGTAACTACGACACGTCAATTAAAAGGTTTCATTACCCAAATTTGAGATTGTGCGCACAAGGGTCAATTGCGCAACTCGGATAACTCTGCTGCTGAACGCATGGAGCAATTGGTATTGGGCGTGCTAAGTGTCCCGAGACGGTGCTGTTGGTGTAACGCGAGTGGTGTTATCGGTGAGCGGACTGTCATTGGACGAGTCAGTGGTCGTAGCGGTATCGGTGAACGGGTCAGTGGTTGTGTCGGTAGCGTTGGCCCGGCAGCGGTGATGACGTTGGAGGGGTGGTCAGCGGCCGGGCGAAGCGGAACAGAAGGATTTCAGAGGTGGTGATCGAGACGTCGGGCTGATCAAGGACGTTGGCGCGCACGGAAGGAAGCAGACCGATCAACAGCATCAACAGCACAGGTAGTCTTGTGATATTCCTTCTTTCTTTGTTTCTGACCCTTGGATATTCGGAAAGTATTGCTGACTTCCTTCCAAAAAGGGGGGAATTCTTCATAAAAGTTGGAATCAGTTTCATAGTCAGGTTCTGTAACTAAAGGTAATATTCAACAATTCCGAGTACTTCTCGAACTCGAAGTTCAAGCACTCTATATACGATAGAACATAATTCTAACGGTCAAGTCTAAAAATGCATCACCGAAGAATATTAGGCTCCGCAGGTCAGGAGCCATTACTACAGTAGAATAATGCGCATTGGATAAGAAGAGTATAAAAGGGGAAAGAATCAACCAACCACACTTTCCAAGGCGCCACGCGACTTCAGCAACATCGTCAACATCCTTCCTTGGTTTATCATAGTCCGCCTCGACTCCATCTTTGATATTCTGTGGCCGCTCCCCGCTGTAGCATACATCAAGTTTGGCTTTTTGTTCCTCGAACGTACGACTGCTATTCGAAGCATTGATTGCGGGCGATACTTGCGTCAACTCCTCCGAATCCCTGAAAACACATCGGTGGCGGAAGGTTCGCTGGCTTAAACGGATGGACTATCATTACAACCGGACAAAAGTTTTTTTTTGGGACAACCCGATGGGTAGGTTAAAGTGTAACATAGTATACAAAGATACACAGACAGCTGTAGTTTC
>JAARMF010001642.1:8202-25391 GCA_022844705.1 Toxascaris leonina
CCCTCTAACGTTTATAACTATATCACCCATAACTGTAAACCTAAATAATAGCTGAAACTGAACGCAAGTTTGGAATCTGAATTAGAAAACATTAGCATAAAGATACTTCATTCTGAAGCGAATTTTTTTGCAGCGAGCAATGAACGTAGAGGTAAGCGGTGAATCGACTTCCGTAAAGATAATAGTACTCGACTGCTCGGCTGTGCCGGATGCGGATTTCGTGGGTATCACGACATTAGCGGAAGTAATGTCTTTGCTTCATTTATAAATGCTAGGCCTTCCTATAAGCTGAGACAGTCTCATTCGCCACTATTCGAACGATTGGAGTTCAGTTATTTAAGCACTATTCTTCAAAACTTGTAGCTAGTGACTCTGTAATGCGCTGAATTATGATTGATGACGCTTTTATTTTGAGAACAACCGTTCAAGCTAGTGCTTAGCCAGATTTCACTCTTAAAAACTTATTCTGATTGTCGATTTAAACAGTTGAAAGCTCCTTCTGGTTAATGTCTAGAATGGAGAGAAAAAATTGATTCGTCGGTTGAAGAAAAAAGAATTGCATTGCGGGGGGAGAGCGATGAAGATTTAAACTCGGTCTGTATGGAAATTTCATTTTGCACTAAATGCAAAAAATGATCTTGCTACTTTATCGTCTAGCAAACAAATATTTCGGCAAATAAATTATCAGATATCATGAAATAAATGATATTTTCAACGTGCCGGAAGTGATTACTCGAAGCAATATGCCTAATGAAATGTGCCAAAGTAATTGGACGATTTCAGCTAATGGCTGATATTGTATGGCAGCAAAACTGGTCGCCATATGAAATACGCACTTTAATTGCACAACTAATTCGTGCACCCTTTGCAGGCATATGTCGATTTTCTCGCTCACAACAAAAGAATTTTCTTTGCCGCTGTAAATGGTATGCATTACACTTTAAATTCACATCCGCCCACGCACTTTCCAGCTATCGCAGTTCGGTATTCTCAGAATTAATTCCGGAATTGCAACTCAAAAACACTCATATAAGTATGGCCATAAAATAAATGTGCAGTGTTCCACAAGAGCACTATAGCAAAGGATTTTTATTTTGGACATGGCCATTGTGAAACTCGAAGGCCAATGCAAAAGTGTCCGGTCTTTTTAGGTGAAGTACAATGAAAAGCTTAGAACATGAAAATTCTGCAAATATTTTGACAAAATTATTCGGCTGAACCTCGTTGGTGATTCTGAGCAGAAGACATTTTTCTTTTAAAAATTAGAATCTCAGAAAATAGGACCGTAAAATGAATGCTAAATTCTCCTCACTTCCAAATGCGTTGAATATAGCGTCTTTCTCTTAAGATTTCAAAGGCATTGTGGAACTGCGAATCAGCGCCATTCTATGGATGTATATATAGTAGTTGCAATTTTGAAATCGATTTTGACTTGAAGATCGAATTTCAGAATTATGTAAATGAATGAGATGAAATGGAGTTTCTAAGTAATAGAAGCAACAAGAAGGAAATTGGCTGGACAAAGAAAAACTCACCAGGCATTGAATGGAAAGGGAGAATAAGATGCTATATGTATCATCGTTCTATCTGAGCTTGTTTTGAGGGGTGATTCCCATATCCGCATTCTTCGATGACAGCGTTTTTAACTCATAGAGAAGCAGTGATCATATCATTTGAAAAACAGCTTATCATTTGTGGGAATTTCGCGGACGATAATAATACGAAATACATTATAACCCCTACAGGGTAATATTTGTCTCCTATTTTAGGCCAGGCCACTTCAGCGACGGGAAGGGGAAATGGGAAATAGGTCTTGCCTCAATGTAGCAAGATTTGAGAGAGTTACTCGCCTGGGATTTTTCATACGCATCCCACTCCGAAGTATCCGGCTTCCTTTAGAAGACACACACGCAGATGTCGATTTAGGCAGATGCCTCTCTCTTTTTACAGAGATGCTCTCTTCATTTTCAATGGGAACACAGTCACTGAGTAAATATTTCACAATTTTCCTGAAATTTTCGCCACTTCTGTTAATTGTGGACGAATTTCTTGTCTTTTAAGATGTATTCTCTGAGAAAGGAGTACGTCGATTGCTTTGATTGCTTCCTTGTTTTCAGAATATTGCTATTTTGTTGTTACTGAAATCAAAAATATAGATATTGCAGCATCTCTTCGCGATAAGCTTAATGATTATAACTTCTTTGATATTGCACCCATAGAGGCATTCTTTCCGACTGTTCACGATGCAGTGCTCAGCACGCAACGCTCTAATGACTTTCTGCAACTCCATATGAGGCACGTTTGCATTCGTATCCGTTCATTCCCTCGAATAGTAAATATCCACACTCATACAAAACTATCAATCTCTATTCTAACAGCATAATTTATAACGGATAAGTGCCAACAACCTAAAATGCGTTGAGCAATTTTTTTCCAAGTGAAGAGATTTAAAGAGCTATTTCGGGCGTCCCGTTCGGTACTGCTGAAATAATATTTTATGTACATATCAAAAAAGCATTTGCAGTTATGAAGTATAAGAATGCTTCATAGGGAACTTTCAGTGCTATGCTATTAAACTTCTATCGGAGTTAAAAGGTGCGATAATTCTCTGTGAAATATGTCTCATACAACACTCATTAAAGGTTTTCTCTGTGGAACGTTATGTATTGTGCTATTTTATAGAATCTGTCATAAACCTACATCTTAGCACAAAACATTTATGTTGCATCAAGTATCCATGAGCTGTTTTAATATTTGATCTGTTGGTTATAAGGGGCTAACTTTAGGAAGAGCTGTCTAAGAGCATTAAAAAAATCTGAAATTACAATGATCGTGAGAGACAGAAAAATAAAATGTGGGCTGGATTTGTTGTGAGGCAAAGTATATTGTGACATCTCATAAATAGAGGCAGTAATAAGAAATGCGATACTTAACATAGAAAAAAACAATGCAGTTTAGAGAGCGTAGCAAAAGTAAGAGAAAATAAAAAATTTCCAGCCGCAAAGAATTTAAATGTCTGATTGAAATGGTTAGAAACTTAAAATCCAATGAAATTTGTGTCTACATAGTGTTACTATAAAAATAATACCCCAATAAAATTGAGCACAATGGGCATATATGGAATTTGTTGAAAGTTCTCAACAAATTTTACAACTTAAATACTATTCAAGCAACTTCGAAAAGACGAAGAGTGTTTTGATCGTCAGAGTAGTAACTATAACGATTCACCACAAACCCATCAGTTTTTCCGTGTGCTGTGAAATAAAGCGCGTATATGAACAAATTCGATTCCTGACTATTCTATCTTTTATACGTCTGACATGAATTCAAAGGGAAGTATTTTAAAAATGCAATAGCCAACAAAATGGGGAGAATATTTATAGAGAAATATCAGAAAAAAACAAGCGGGCATTTGGTAGCTAAAACTTTGAAAAGTATATGGCTATGGCATTGCACGCATCTATTGGATAAATCCCGTGAAAAACATACAGCCTGGCTTGATATCTCAATATAAAGCTTTCTAGCGAGTAATAACACTGCAAAGTCCGTTTCGCTATTGTAGCTCATGCTTCTTTTCTAGCTTAGCTCATCTGACATCATACGGTCGCATTTTATCGCATACTGATGATGCCCAACTGATTGCGATGGGATTGAGGTAGAAGATCATACTGAAGAAGATCATAAAACAGTCGGCGGGATGATGGCTACAAAATCCGTGAGATTGAATCTGATGATAACTTTCGTGGATCTGCTGGAGGAACAGTATGAGTCGACCAAAAGGGCATTTTTTTATTGCGAAAACCCCAAATAAAGTGCAATAAAGAGGGTGAAAGATGGCAATAGTCCCTGATGATAGGATATCACATCAGATGCATCTTTCAGTCATCACTGAGAAATGCATCGCGAAACATCTATGTTGTGGGCTGGTTTAGAAGCCTTCTTAACCTACGGTTTTATTATAAAAAGCGCGAACAAACTGAAGTGAATTGCCGTTATGAATTTAGTGCCTCAATGAACGGTTGCCGCAATTTGATTACACTCTCGAAGGCCACGTCACGATGTGAGGATCTCGACGCTGATGAGCCTGCACCATCACGAACCATATTGCTCGATGACGTCAAATCAATGTTTTCTGAATATTCCACTTCACGTACTCCGAGTATATCAATCGCATATGATCGCAGTCATTTAAGTTACTTTTGAAATGTACATTGAAACGTATTGAAGACCCTCATTTATTTCATACAAAATCAGCAGAATATTCATCGCATTTGCGTGAATTTGGTTTCCATTTGAACGCTTCTGCATCCGGCTTTATCCATCACAAGATATTAGCTTATTGCAGAACTATTTTGTTAATATTATGAATGCTTCGACAATGAAATTCAACTGTACAAGACGAAAATGACAACGAACAATATTTGTTCGAAATTCTCATAGCCAGTTTCCGATTTTCGATGAAACATTAGATCGCTGTATGTGCGTCTACTATAGTCCTTATTGTTTTTCCCTGTAATGTCATTAACTGCATTATCGGTTCATTCTATCATTTAAATAATACAAATTTATGACATTTATTATGCATAATGTTTTTTTTTGTCTAAATATTCTGCTAAATAGAGGCTGAAATAGATGCAGAGGAANGTCCAAATATTCTGCTAACTAGAGGCTGAAATAGATGCAGAGGAAGAGAAGGAAATGATTTTTTAGGCGATTTAAAATTTTCACCTTCTTCTCATTATATATTATAATAGCATGCAAATCTTTCATGAAGCGGTATGAAATAACATCTCATCGTTAATTTTACACTTGTATGCAGAGCTCACTGTCAGTGATAATTATTCTTTGATAAGAGATCCGTAGGCATGAAAGTGGATATGATATCGATTTCAGCAAGCTCAAATAACAAGGGAGGAGACTTTTTTGCCATTCATGGAGGCTCCCTCAAAATAATCGTTCTTTTTCTTTCTCAGTTATTTTATGACTCGAACTCTTATAAATGAAAATATTTAAATTCGAATATTACACACTATGTACTAATATTCTTCATCGTCGATCATCTCTGATGTCCCAACCAAATGTGTCCCAATAAATAAAAGTTAGTTACACCATTTTTACGATTGTTTGATCCTCTATTCGCATTGTCCCAAAAAAAGTCTGAATAGAGCAGCTTTTAGCGACACACATGTCCAATTGAAAAGCAAACATTCACAATCTCATAAAACTACTTCATCGATCCATAAGAAAATGAGGTATATCATCATCTATGCTTGCGCCGTTATATATGAACATATGTTGGCTAACCCGTATTTTTGTTCCACGTGAACTTCTTTTTTTTTCACCTGTCATAGTGGAATGCGATATGCGATGGAATGCATCTCCCAGATTCCTTATCTTATGCTACCCATCACTGACGTGTTCCCCTTTCTCACTTCCATTCGTTTACCTCGTTTATTCTCTCTGCATTTTTATTTCTCTTGCATTCAATACGCAAGTTGCACTTAGAAGCGGCGAGAAACCTGTAATTGACTGTCGCATTCTTGCTAACATAAAAAATGATATATTGTTCCTCATGCTCCTTCATTATAGACTAACATCTCCGTCAATGGTGTATTCACTGGTGTACCTTTGACAATAAACCTTTTCCCTTACTCGGAAAAAATATAATGTGCATATTTTTTAGCGTAGGAAATGCGTAAGACATGTTGAGTATGCCGATGAGCTTATGAAACTTGTTTTGGGGAAATTCATTAGATCCCTATTCACAGTCAACGTTTTCAATGCAGTAGGCTGCTGATGGAAGTAAATCAATTCGCTTTTCAATAATGTCTAGTAAGGAATGATTAATATAAGCAATAAGCTTGTGCCGTTGAACAATAGGACAGTCTAAGAAGCTTATGCCACAGAACCTTACAATGGTCGATGGTTGTAATGTATCCGTTTTTCAGTGACCTTCAGGTGTGTTGCCTCCCCCAAAACATTTAGATGAATGTTTGTCTGAATGCACAAGTTTAGGGTTTCATTGTAATTGCAGCTGCTCTATTAGGTTAGAGTATCTTGGATGAACTGCTATGAGACTACGATCCGATTTTGTGAAGGATTTGAAGTCTCATACAAAATTTAATCATCTTTTTTATACTTTTACAATTTTGCACTTTTAGGGAATGTAGTAACGTCATGGCACTGCTCATGTGCGCATGTTGGCCCCACCTGGAGTCAACGTATCTGTATGCTTGCCTGTCTGTCCAGCACACCAAGTGCGGCAACCAGTGAAGTTAAAGCTAGAAATTTGGTGGGCACTCTGCATACCGCAGAATCATTTTATAAACTAGTCTTGACAAATCAACTTGAAGAACTGTCCTAAACGTTTAAATATGACAAAAATGCGCACGTTTGCAATGGCGTAAGTTGCATTTCACGCCGTTCGAACTACAGCAAAATTTATCGTTTGCAGCAGATTCCTTTTCGAGCCGTTGGAATTGCTAAAAAATATGTGACTGCACCTGTTGATATATGTGAAAACTCATTCGTATTTTAGCTTGCAAGCGGAATGCAAACAGCGCATGTCTTAGCACTTGCTACAGTATATTTCTCTGTTTATTCAATCGTTGAATTTTAATTTATGTAAGTACAAATTTTCCATTTCATATGTACAATTTACTCCACAAGACCTTTAAAGAAATTAATTTATTGTTTGCGGCAATAAATATCAGAGGCCAAAGAAAACGATCAGATTCTTGATGTGAGGCAATTAGCAATTCCCATAGAATTTACTCATTTTAGCAGCAATGAAGCGATAAACACATTGCACAGTATTGATGGCCTATTCACAAGATTATATTATAAAAGCACAGTTACAAAGGAATGCTTCCGGTAAATGCCACACACCTAGCAATATGGCAGTGTCTTCATTAATGCACATAAGGGTGTTTATTTCACAACCAAATCATAACAGTAAACTCGTGTTCACAACAACGCCTTCTTAAGATCATTCTGGCTGGCAAAGATTGGCCTCAAAGAAAGCTGAAATAATGAGGAAGATTTCGTCGAAAATCGTCAGCTATTTATAATTATAAAAAGCCTGAAGAAGTGATCACTGAGATGAACGAAAAATAGCAAAAGCTTAAAATGATCATTACATCATTAAGTAAAGCATCAAAAAGAGCCAACATTTTCTATGATAACTTCGGGCTTCATTTGACTCAACTTCGCTGTGCACTTGGGAGGTGTTTATGAGTTCCAACTTATTTTCCTATTACTCTCACTCCACCATTTCCCGTTTTCAGACAGGATATTGACAGCAAGTCTCGTCTTTGAGTTTTGGTCTTGTGAACGCTTGGCATTCTAACGCTTCTTTCTTCCAAGTAAAAATGGCGCTTCAGTTCGTTGCCTATGCACCGATCTGCGTCTCATTTCGTTTCCAATGGCACTTATCGTCAGATATGTCCTCCTAGTTGTCTTAAGGCTCCCGCTAGAACGACATGAGAGGAGAAAGACATGCGCCAGCACGTGCAAACGAGGCACTACGGTCATCAGTGTAATGCTTCGACAAGATGCGCTTAGTCACCCAACCGAATGCGAAACACTGTCGGAGGCTTTCCCGCCGCTGAAATACGATGCACGAATGGTGTCTACATCACTTCCATTATAAGGGAATATGTTGCGACTAAAGGAAAGCCTATGTCTACTGCATCAGAACCCCCATATACCTCTCCAGATGCACAAACAAAGAGGATTCTTGATGTTGTCTCAGTACTGAGATTTGCCTTAAGCCATACAATAATATTTTCTTGCCTACGATTTCATAAATTGGTGTGACCTAAAACCCGTTAAATTTTCCCGCAAATACGAGAGCGGCCACTGAATTTCATCATGCGGTCTGCGGGTAAAGCCATCGTAACGCTTAGTTGTCCTTCCGGAAAACAAGAATCTGGAGCCAAATAAAATCCCAAGTAATAAATGCAACACTCATTCGAGGGCAAAAACGAGTGAAGACCCAATATATAAGGCTGTTTCTAAAGGACGAAGTAAGCACATATGGGGCTAGAATCACGACTTGAAGGATTATGCATGTAAATGCTCCAGAAACCGCTCATGGAAATCTGTGCCGGATTATCCACTGTTGATGCGATGAGGATACATCGGACAGCGTCAGCTGGAAAAGATCACAGTTAAATGGTCATCTGATTTGTCGGAACTTTCGTTGTCGTTTCTTGCTAGGCTCCGTTGTGCTGTTTCACCAGACGATGGCATATAACAAAGGCCTTTGTGGCATGCAGGTGCATCTGATGGGCACTCACTACAGCGTTGCTTGTCGTTGGTTGCCCATGTAAATGCAGGTACCTAAAATCGAAGTCTCATTTCAAACGTTGTCAACTTCATGTCAACAATGACATCGTAAAACACAAAGGAATGAACTATCGGAACATTCTACAAGGACAATAGATTAGATATGAAACTGAAACGGACGTTGTACAAACGTCGTAGAAAAGTAGCGCGCCATTTGATAGTTGAGAGCGGTTTTTGAGAGTTGCCAGAGACGCCTCTCAAAGTCTGTCAAGCACCCATTTTGACGGGTGAAAGTAGGTAATGTGGGGAAGCAGGCAAATGACCAAGGTTGAAGGGGAGGGTAGAAAAATCTATAGCGCACCCTTCCTGTGAATTAGCAAGTCGCCATATAAAATTATTTTGTCCAAACGATGTCAATTTTCAATGCATTTCCCTTCCCTGAAATAGACATCGATCTGTGTCGTTGAATTGTGGCGACCCTAGTTAATTAGCTCACCACCCCCACATTTTTTTGCAGCATAGAGGCGTTTCTCATCAATCGTTTATACGATAAAGTCAACGAAGATAAAACTGCTTTGCGACATTGATAATCTGTAATTATTAATGGCAACATATTAGCACAATGGCGAACACTAGAGAAAGAATTTATTAAACGGTTGGCTGAATTATGAAAATGAAACAAATTGGTGAGACGACTTCAAAACTCTCAAGCAAAAAGTTATTTCTTATGTGGAAATGTGTTCGTTTTACCGCTTCAAAAATAGATCGAGTGTGATAAAAATTATCTGATATCTAGTTATAGCAGAGCTTCTTCCTATAATACATGGAACGGAGAACTTCGGTCCATTGGAAATAGCCCAACTTTTAGGGCAAATAAAATATCCAGTTATGAGATGAGACGATGCATTATACAAGAGATAACACAAGACATGTTACGGTGATATGGAAGCTAAATACTTTACATACCGCATATTAGACACTATGTTTGTGTTATAGTTCGAAAAGATTTCCTGTGCATCAATTAGTATTTTTACTGTTTAAGACGCATCGATTGTTTGGTGCTTATGTGCTTCCCTACGACTTCCTCGTTTAATAGACAATTCCAGAATATTTAAATTGTTTTTTGCCTAAGCACAATTTGTGCATATTTGCACATACGACCACCATTGTCGTCCAGCACCATGGCAAATAATTTCGACGATTTCATCTTCAATAACAATAAAAATCTGAGAGAAAAGAAAGTCAAAATATGAACCGCAAAGAGCTGTCCATTTCCGGTCACAAATACCGTATTTCCTTGTGGGTTGTAGTGGCACACAAATATATGGCGGTGTCCTCGACCTTGGACACCCCAAATATCACGACATCGTGCATAACCGCATCCAACAAGATTTGTCCGTGCCCACACAACCTTAAAAGGGCAACCGACTTGACAGTATCGACAAATTTATTGCTCTCGAATACTTTATATATCACATAAAATTTATTTTCAGTTACTTAGTAACTGCGAGAAAAACTGCGGCCAGTCTTGGGGATCAGTAACAAGATAAGCACTTATTTACCAGAAGCATAAGAGGTTTATTAGAAGACTTAGGAAAAATACTGTTACTGTTGAAAAACGAATTGTTCTTGAGACAAATGCGCAAATTAAATACAACCCTCCTTTCAAATCGATTAGTGCTTTCAGCAATGCAAACTCACTGTCCCCCTTCGAGATTGTTCATAAACAGTCACCTAAGCATTACGACATCACCCTTAATGTGGCATTCTGGTCTAATGAAGCACTGTGTACAACCTAGTGGAGTTCAACTCTGAAAGTGAATTACTGCTCTAGGAAGAATAACTAAAAGCTGATGCGTTTGAAACTAATAGTTATACCTACAACCGACAAGTAAATAATTTACTGAGTAATTAGGCGGTACTGCAGAAATTATTGAGCATATAACTGATTCGACATGGCATTCGTATTAATCAAATTTTGTGTCTCTCTGTTTTCTGGAAGTCTGTAAGGTGTCATCGATGGGCTGCTAGTAATGTGCACTAAGATAAATCAAGTGACAGAATGTTTTCGATTTCAGTAGAAAATGTAAAAATGAAACCTGAAATTCATTTTGCAAATGGCCAACATCATCAAGACGAGCTACTGTAGCTGTCAATTAGCGAAAAAAGCGTTTAGAATTTTGGCACAATAATTGAGGGCCAATAGGCCAACCGTGATCGCAGCTTCAACTACATCAACAAATATCTCGTAATATCACGTTTCGTTTCCCCTCCTATAGCCTAAAGGTGAGTGACTGAAGCCACCTAAGTGACAATTTCTAAGTGACACCCATGCCGAATAGTATGTAAAAGCCGTTAGCAATAGATGCAATAAAGCCCCAAATTCGGCCTCTTTCTTGAAATTCACCATACATTCCAAAAACCACTGCCTGAACAATAAGAAATATTTGAAATTGATGCTGGTGTCTTCATATTTGACGTATTAAACACGAATGCTCTAATGTGATGTCGACATATCAGCAGTGTCAGAGAACACTTCTATTTCAGAGTGATTTATTTGCAGTAACTTTTACGACGCGAATTTCATCGGAGAAAAACATCACTTTCGTAATCACAACGTGACTTCCTCGAATCTTCTTCTCTTCTTTTATTTACCTCCAATTTTAAAGACCTTAAGCGCTTTATATTTATCCTCTATTCTATTGCAAGTTTGGTACGAAGAACAGAAATCACACCACCGCTGCAGTAGAAACAACTGAAGTATAGAAAGAAATTTAGGAATTATGGCGCTATAAATAAGCCTATGGTATAGAATCTAGTAAATCAGACTGCAGATGAGGGCAAGCTGATATAAAGACAAAAATTGTACCTGGACATAATGGCCACAGCAATGCTTATAAGCATGTTTGCATTGGCATCTCCGATCATAAACCTCATCAAACCAACGTCCAACGGCCTCCGAATAATTCGCGAATGGTGCTGCCCATATGTTTTCACCAACATTCACTCGATCGCGACTGTGTCTACAGAATAAATATTTTTCACTCTAATGCACTTCATTTTCATGAACTTGATGCTTTAAGTTATCCATATTGTCTTCCTGAGTGACGTTCTTATAAATGATGGCATCTGATTCCGTTTGAATATCCAACACCTTTAATCAATTATCCTCTTAGTGGAGCTCTTCAACGGAGTTGTGATCTTATAATAGTGAAAAATGGCCTAAAATGAACATATGCGATGCATTGGAACGTGCAGTGAGGAAGAAGGAAAGTTCTCCATTGCAGTATATGTGCGAAACCGAATAAGGCGCAAATGTCACTCCTTAGGCNCTGAGGCTTAATTTGAAACCTCTAAACATTCAATCGTTCTTACCTGAAGTGAACTGTGCAAAACAAGTTTTTCAACACTCTTATCGCTAACGAAGAGAATTTACTTAATTGAATAAAAATTTAATGCAAAACTTTGTCTTTAGATGTTCGTATTGCTGAAACGAGTTCCGTCTAAACTGTCCAGCTGTTCAATCACTTCTAAAGAACTTTCCGTGGAACACAAATATTCAATTAATTATCTTCCGCTCACGCTACTCCCCACTTCTCATCAGTGATTTGTCAAACGTCCATTTATTTAATGCTCGTCCTCGATTTGTAATGCTGCTCTGGCTATGTTTACATTGATTTCTCATTAATTACGCAAAAAACATTTAGATATGAATGTGTACTTCGTCCGGAAGGGCGGCTGCTTTTCACCGATTCATTGTTGCTTATATGAACGTTACTCACAACGATGCAAGATCCTAAGCAAGCCGAAAGAATATCATAAACGCTTCCTCGGGCTGTCGGAAAAACTTAAGCCACAAATTTTCAATGCATTCATTATTTAACACATTTTTAATGCAAGCAGTATTACCTAAAATCACATCGATTTGCATGACGCTGTGCACTAGCTGCAAGCTCGTCCGACCAATACAGCATTCTCATATCGGTTGATGGAACCTAGAAGTACAAACCTCTTTACTTGATGTCACAGATCACTACAATCTTCTGCTACTCGCCATTTTACAGTGCTTAGCAGTTCCTCAAATTTTCGCATAATCTATGATATCTGAACTGCTCGACTAAAGGTCACCGAGCTCACCGAGAAACCCAAATGAACAGTATTGGCAACGTTTAGTAGTTAAGAAACGTGAACGATTGGCACCGTATGTGTTGATAGTCTCTGATCGAATCCATCGTTTCATAATAATTTATTCGATCTCTCGATGAGGGTGTCTCTTTAAGGTCATTTATGGCTCAGTTAGGTGCTCAAAGATATCACTTTCACAGTGCTTCCACGTGCCCAATCAACTAACTGGCTACGAACTTAAACCAACCATTGAAATGCAATAATCATTTTCAAAGTGACACAAAGAAATGCAAAAGAGACACTTCAGTAAGGTACAATAGAGACCCACTAATCTTCTATACTTGTTGTGTTCATTGGTTATCCATAATTTCATATATTCGTTGGGAGGTATAGAAGAGATTAACCAATTCGGAAATGGATTATATGTTTGAAAGAATGATGGCGATCGCCTTTCACGAGTCCGTTCTTCTGAAAAAAAAAAAAACTTTATTTAGAGGAACTCTGAAGGCGTCCGAATAAATATGCTTTTTTGATGATATGTTTCGCTGCTGTTTTTTATCAGTCCGATGTGTTATAAAATTCTCGATATTAAGTACAGTTTTTTCATCAAAGTCTTAAGTGAAATTGTCACAGAAATATTTACGATATATGTTTTAAAAAAATTTTCCTTTTTTAGTGTTTTCAGTCTTTTTAACGAAGCAGCGATCATACTCCTTAAAAGCAGCGTATGGAGAAACTGATCTATTTTCTCCTTCCAATGCCTTTCAAAAATTTTATCTGCAATGAGGTCGTTCCGCTTGTCTTCCCGCTTATTTTTGCTCGTCATCTTTAACTCGAATGTAAAAAAAAATTTACAGACACTCTAAGACAATGTAAATAAACAGTGCTAATCAACAGTATTCGCGGGTCCTAGTACATGAAATTGGGGCACTAAACGCGTCTAATATGTGAGCACATAATGTCCACCAATGTGAAAAACATCGCCGATTAGTTCTTACTGACTTCAATACTGACTTACACTTCTTGCTGACTTCAATACTCATAATACATCGAAATAAAAGTAAGCAAGCTACTCAAAGCTAATTAACTAGATCTAATTTATTAACTAGATTTTTAAGCTAATTAATTAGATTTATACTACTTCCACTAAATCCGAGCAGTATTCAAATAAGCTTCGTCGTAAAGGTTACCCATATGAAATGCCACTAAATCATTGAGGCATACATCTAGTGGTTACTATCGTCTATCAAGGAACAACATCACCATAATCGAAATATTAAAGCAATATACGACATAATAAAAACATTTTCATTCCGATAAACAAGTTGAGGAAATATCAAAACAACGCAACGCATAAATCCAACTAACGTCGCAAGAATTCATTCGGTCCACTATGAGAAACAATCGCTCGTCCAGTGAGCATTTCAACTGTATAGGATGAACAAGGAATAATGAAATATGTGAATAACAAATACAATAATGACCACATCCTGCAATAGCACATCTCGAAAGTAATATTATTGAGGATATTGTATTTTATGGGAGGAAGAGGAAGGGGAAGGGAATTGCATTTCATCGCGAATACGATAAATCACAGTCATCATTTAGATTGTTTTGAATTCTCCTTCGTAGAAGTATCAGGAAATTCCGACATTTCCTCTCTACAAAATCGAGATTAGCAGCAGCATTGCAATCCTTCATGAATAGACATAATTTTAGAGATGTAATAGGAGGCCCGAGTTATAGATGCCTCATCCATAACGCAAGTAAATAATCGCATTTGGATATGCCTATATCTTTGCCAAATTTAGCAGTAACATAAAGTTGGACACAAACCCCTTCGTTGCACGAAAATAAAGATGGATGGATAAAAGCAGCATAGTGTGGAAAAGCCTTTGAGAGAGAGAGGGACAGAGAAGGGAAAAAAAGAAAAAGGGAAGGGTTCGTGAATGCTAAAGGATATTCCAACATCCGAAACCGTTCATTCGGCAAGCGACAACCAATTTCTGCGCAACAGCAAAGAAATACTTTTTGGCACTGTCTCTCTTTGTGTCTAAACGTCGCTAAATCAAACCTCTCAACTCAAAAGAATTTATGTGGTATATCGTTCAATAAACTCGCTCACATCTCATACGGCAATCAGTCAAACTGATTTATTTCGACGAAAATAATAAAGAAATTTTACAACGGTTTCGAGTAAAACGAAGCGATGTCGAGAGAAGCGCAAATAAAGTCTGATGGCAAGAAACTCGAGAAACTAGTGATAAGCAATTCAGTTCGGGCAAAAAAGACTAGCGTTTGAGTTGTACGAAGTGACTCGACCTGTGGTGAAGAAGATTGAGGCCGTCAGCTTCAAAGACGACACGGAGGTCACTTCTTCACTCCCAATCGACGAAAAAATCGTCGGCGAATGCACAAAGTTGTCGTCATTACAATTTGGTCCCGCCCGTTTTCGTAGTCAAGTGAGTGAGGTTCTAAGTCGTCTATTATAAGATGCTTTCCACTTCTCACCATTGAGAAAGCTTCAGTGGTCAATTATTACAAAAACGAACATAATAAATACCAAAATTAATGGCGGAAAAATTACTTAGAAAGAGAAATGATATAAAGCAACTATTTGTTGAACTCAAATTCACTTATTTAGATATTTATTTCATTTGACAGAAAAGTTGTGAATATTCACGATCAAAGAAAGAAAGGAAATCAAATTTGATGAATAATATNGTGATGAATAATATTGTTTCTCGAAGAAGAATGGCGTTGAAGCATTCAAAGTGAACGGCTTTAAGGAGTGCATTATGGTTGGCATTGCCTATGCAATTATTGAGCACAGCTTATTACCATAGGATACGAACGTAATTTAAATATATCAAGAAAAAACAGCGCTACATTTAATGAGTGGCCGCCGAAACATGAGCATATGACTTTGAAGTCTCACGCTTTTTTCGTTTGATTTTTATTTTCTTATCACTTGTTATTCAATTCCTTGAATTTTACAGCTTTCAAGTAAATTTACTCTCAACATGAAACATTCTTTGTTACGTGTATATCTTAAGCGCATATTGATTCTGGGCTGGAATGCTCTTCAGCTCAATATCTTTAATCATTCCTTGAATTGCTCACTTAAATTTTGAGGAAATTCATCGATAACGGAAATTCACCGATAACTGTACACCACTTTAACAGTGAATTCCAGAAGAACGACTTTATGCGGCACGGGTATTCTTATCAACAACTTATCACATCGCTATCACAAAATCGAACTTGAAATAAACAAGCGACTAATCACACATAGGAGTGTTTTATTGTATAAATTTGCAGCAATCTCCGATTCGAAATGCACTATAAACTTTGTTCATCATTGTCGTCTCCGTTCAGATGGGATCTATCATTCCAAAAGCGAATGGACATTAGTGAAACAACGAACAAAAAAAAGTTCATCGTTGAAGTTCCGTTCCCTCTCAAAGTATCACTTCAACTAGACAGCGAAAAACGCAGTTCATACGTGTCAAAAGCTGCTATACAGCAAGATTCTGCCAACCATCTGTCACATTAAGATTGTAAGTAATAAAAAAACGCTGCAAACAGGAAAGGCAGAAAACTTCCGTTTATTGGCCATCCCCACTCTCAATAAAATCATCACTTTTAATCGACATTCTAGCATTATGGCGTTGGTCACCCACTCTAGACGCATTTTTTCTCCACATGCACGCGTTTATCTCTTGCCCGACCAAATTTATAAGCCTGCTGAAGTAGTTTGATAATTCAGTGTTCTAATTAAGTAAGATGCATGTATACATACACACATCCATACCATTTATACATAAACCTATCAATATAAATACGTCGTTCCGCTTTTACAAATCTAAGATAAATTAGACAAAAAATTTTCGGAAGTTAACGCTGATAAATGAGTGGAAATACAAGTGATCGTAAAATGAAACGGAACACAATTATTTCATATGAATTCTTCGAAGTACTTCCCGTTTCATGGATCATTTAGCGACTAGAAAGACTCTTGTGAAGCAAACCTTAGTAATTATTTCGAGGTTGAACCCGCATCGTCTATTATTCGGATGTCTTCCGCTTATACACGTTAAACCGACTTGCTTTCTGCTAAATTTTGACTTGAATATTCAACTTATATCGATGACAGCGACGTAAATTATCAAATAAGAGCTCAACGATGTACGATATTATAAGCATAACGCCGTGGGTGGTAACTAAAAACTCGCGTTGTATGCATTACAGGTGCTACAAAAATATGTAATTTCAGTGGAAATAAGTGAACTCAAGAAAAAACAACGACGCCGTGCTTATCAATCCTCCGGTTTGCTTGTTGGCGCCATGCGCCTAGCTTTGAAATTGTTCAACACCCATGCTGGGAAAGGGTTTTGCGTTACGGATTAGCATCAACGAGATAACAGTCTTTACGAGATGATAATGCAACAAGAGGGTGAACTAAAAACAGATGTGAAAACACATATCGAGGGTGTAGGAGTCAACATCATTGGTCAAAAATCTGCTACCGTTCACGAAATATTTACAACCCCTCGGATCCTTGCATGTTACTAAAAACTATCAGCAAGAGATGAAGCAACTATAAACTGACGACGACTAGCATATGAAACTAATTCTATAACAATATCCTAACGACAAGAGGAAATAAAATCGCTATTATCAGCACGAAGATGTGAATAGATTAACGATTTATTTACAGAGAAATGAGTAGAGGAAAAAACTGGAGGGACGGAAAGAGTGGGGGGGGGGGGGGG
>JAARMF010001643.1:0-12895 GCA_022844705.1 Toxascaris leonina
GCATGCTTCATCTTTATTTTGAACTATAATGGTAGCATACTTTGATTGGGAAATCTCCGCCCTTTCCAGATGCATTTTTCTGGGTGAACTCCAGTTGACCAATCCAATTTCCTTGCTTTGGATCAGTTATGAGCAAAGGGAAATGCTGCCAATTTTGCGCATGGGAATCCTTTACAGAAGAACTTAGGTGAAGCCCCAAAACGAGCCGTGGTCGTTGATAATCTGTGAGTTAGGTCGTTTCAGTGGGAAAACTTCACTGAGCGCGCGGTCTAACCTTCTTTGAAAGACGCATGTCCGATAGTTCTCCTTTGGGCTACTTTCTAACTTCCACATGGCACATGACGGATTCTAAAAGAGGTTTATTTCGACGCATTAATATTTCAGGGTGTGATGGTGGGTATGGGTCAAAAGGATTCCTATGTGGGTGATGAGGCGCAATCGAAGAGAGGTATCCTCACGCTGAAATACCCGATTGAGCACGGTATCGTGACCAACTGGGACGATATGGAGAAGATCTGGCACCACACCTTCTACAACGAGTTGCGAGTTGCCCCCGAGGAGCACCCTGTGCTGCTCACTGAGGCTCCCCTCAACCCGAAGGCAAACAGAGAAAAGATGACCCAAATCATGTTCGAGACCTTCAACACCCCCGCCATGTATGTTGCCATCCAGGCAGTGCTTTCCCTCTACGCTTCTGGCCGTACCACTGGAGTAGTGCTCGACTCAGGCGACGGTGTTACTCACACTGTACCTATTTATGAAGGTAACGGTCATTTCGAAGTTGTTTCAGTGCAATTTAAGGAAGACGTTTCTAGTGGGAACTATAGCAGGAATTTAGAGGAAGCCGGGGCTCTTTGTTTTTGAAGGAGGGGGAGGGGACGTCGATTGGACAGGGTGATTAGCCATCAAGCTCCTTGCAACAATCGTTGTTCGCTTCCACGTCACTTTTATGAAGAAAGCTGCCGTGAACGACGGTAGGAGAGAGAACAACGGAAATCATGCTCATAAAAACTATTTCACGGATTTCAGTTCACTATATGAGGGAGCTGTTCTTTGGGAATGGAAAATTGGGATGGCATTGGGCATAGGAACATCGCGGAGTATCGTCATGACATCACTTGGCCGTAGCGTTGCAAGAATTGCTGAGGTCGACTGAGCTACGTGTCAGCGGATGTTCGAGTGTCTAATATAGCAGTGCAATTAACGTGCCGTATCTCAAATTTGGCAGGCACTGATGACGTTACGACTCGTCGCTCAGAGATACGCTTTACAGGTTATGCGCTTCCCCACGCCATTCTCCGTCTGGATTTGGCGGGTCGTGATCTCACTGATTACCTCATGAAGATCCTCACTGAGCGTGGCTACTCATTCGTGACTACGGCAGAACGTGAAATCGTTCGTGACGTCAAGGAGAAGTTGTGCTATGTGGCTCTTGACTTCGAACAGGAGATGGCCACTGCCGCTTCATCCTCTTCCCTCGAGAAGTCATACGAACTTCCCGATGGACAAGTCATCACCGTCGGCAACGAGCGATTCCGCTGCCCTGAGGCTCTCTTCCAGGTCGGTGTGAAGTCTTGTCGACACCACAAACAACAACTCGTCCCAATTAACGCACAAAAAGAAAAACAATTTGCTGCAGTCCGCAATCGCTTTTGGTTTATACTCGAAACTGTGCCACCTTTAAGGGACGAATTTGTTTCAGAATCTCCAAAGTGCCACTACATGTTCTTTTGCCTCCTCACGACCTTTTTTCATATTTTCTGCCTTTCTCAGCCAAATCACACATTTATCTCTGACACACAAAATGAAATTTCAGCCATCCTTCATAGGGATGGAATCTGCTGGTATCCACGAACAAACTTATAACAGCATCATGAAGTGCGATATCGATATCCGTAAGGATCTATATGCCAACAATGTACTATCTGGTGGCAGCACAATGTATCCTGGTATCGCCGATCGCATGCAGGTGAAGAATTTCATCCGTCCATTAAAAAAGAAAGGACAATAGAGTCTACTAAAGAACTACGTTGGGACGGCATTGGTGAAAAAGGCTTTTTCACAACGTATGACTTTACGCTTCTGCTCTTGTATAAAGGCCATTGGAAGAACATGTATAGAAGAAAAGGTTAAAGAATGGAAGAACAAGAACAGGAACGGAGTAACATAAGAACGAAAGGAAGGATGAAGTAGTGATTAAAGTAGTTGAGTGAGGACTGAGCTAAGCCCCATGTTTTTAGGGGAATTTCTTGGTCGCTCGATTCGATAAAGAGTTGACTGCTATTAATCTTCACCGCCGTTATTTTATCCCTGAATTTTGTGAGCTGTCAGAGAACAACTTCGAAATCTCGTTACTGTCCCTCGACTCTTATGGTTTTGTACTCGTCATTCTAGGCATTTTCTCCCATTCCCAAATGTGTCTGCAAAGCTCTACTTTGGGTTCTTGCCGATGCATGAAGATACTTGGCATTGCTTTCCACTATCTCATGCGACTCACCCTTTGTATNACCACTATCTCATGCGATTCAACCTTTGTATTTTCTTCTTCAAGGCGATCAGAAGGTGACATTAACTCTGAAAAGATGTCTTTCAGAAAGAGATCACAGCGCTGGCACCGAGCACGATGAAAATCAAGATCATCGCTCCTCCAGAGAGGAAATACTCTGTCTGGATTGGCGGATCTATCCTCGCATCACTTTCCACCTTCCAACAGGTTTGTCTTCAATTTCTGGACGAGGCATTTAAAAAAACGGCAGACCAAATGCATCGGAGCTTCACGGGCAGGGAAAGGCCTCGACTGGCTGGTCACATGTGAATAGTAATGAGAACCTTTCAAATTTGCACCACCCTTTCCATCTCCCTAGAGTCTGCTAACCACAACGGTCATGTCAATATTGTCGCAACGGATTTGCTGTGCCACAGTGCCCTCTTGCTCTTCTTCATGCCTTCTATTTTTATTATTCGATGGTTGCAGATGTGGATCTCGAAGCAAGAATACGATGAATCCGGACCATCGATCGTCCATCGCAAATGCTTCTAAACAAAATCACCAGCTATCGATGGGACACACTTTTCATCGCTACTGTCTTCTAGGTCCAAACTTCGGAATTACAAGTTGCACAGCATATTGCGTTTCTTCTGCGCAAGTATATATATGTAAGACATGTATGCATTAACGGACACTACACAACGGCACATGTGTGGTGTTCCATTCATGTACATATGTGGTGTAAAGTGTGCCATAAATATGCTCATTCTCTTTGCTGACTCATAGTCGTTGCAGCAGCATACTACTTCAAGCTACAAGAAGAAACATCAGTGTCAAGAAAAACCATCTGATCACAAGAGGGGAAGAATCAGCACAATCAAGACGTAGTCTAATTTTCCAACAAACAAAGATGTCCTGAAGGAGTGAACTCGTTTCCAAATTGATAATCCCAGGACCTTGAATCGGCGATATACAACTGCTGCCCATCACACGCATTGCCGTTGGCGATTTGTCTACGTATGCAAGAAAGTAAGCAGTACTAGCGTAAAGACGTGACGTTGCATGTGGGAGTAACGTTGATGCACCATGTCGGAACTTTGCCACCTGCCATGGAACACGTCCGATATCGGGACTGATTTGTAGGAATGGAAATGGATATGCGCTCATGGGTTTCTCTACCGAAGGGTGAAGGCAGATTTTGCAGCATTTAAGCATTCGGCACTATCAGTTGCATGCTAGCATTGGGAATCAACTGAAATATAATAACTGGAATTTAATTTTCTAGCTGGCGATCACGATTCGAATACACAACAAGCAGGAATGACGCCTTTACTAATTGCCATAACCATACTATAACCAACAACTATGCGAACACCATTTTACACGAGAAGTATGCCATCTGCACCATCAATTCCGAAACCTCACCTTACCTTAGATACCTTAGAATCCGATGATCAGCATGTTGCCCTAGCTTCAGTAGACAGCCTCGCGACGGCATTTGGCACAATCCTCCATGCTACTGCAGCCTGAGGATGGCACGTCATTCGCCGGCTAGCCGGAATATGACGTGTGCTTTCTGCAATCATCTGGTACAAGGGATCCAACGAAGGGCGATTTTGTGAGGTTCACTCCTAGTCTAGCACCTCTGTCCGGAGATGGGTGACACCCGACTAGTTAGACTGCACGATCCTCCGCGCCAACGTTCTCACTTAGCAAATGCAATTTCAAAACAGCGCATACAAACGGTGTTCTTCCAACCTCAAAACTCCAATGTACCTATCAAATATAGCAAATATTCAGCTGCCGTGACTGTAAGTAAGAATCAAAGTTATGTTCACGATGTTTAAAACAAGGACGCTTACAGAAATTTTTTTTGGGGAGGGGGGGGAGGGGGGGGGGAGAGATAGTACGAGGTGAAACACCCTCAACATTAAGGCGATAATCACTTCGACTTTTCGAAACTCCGAATCGAATGCCTAGAGCTACAGTCAATAACGATTTCAGAGGTGTGACTGTAGTCAAAGTTTTGCAATCCATAGAGGAAATTTGTGCTTATGTTATGATGAAAAGTTATTCATCGAATGAGAAAATCTCTTTTATTTGGGCCATTATCAGTAGTGTTCAACTCTCAACTACCTTGAAGTGTGCGATAGCTAAAAGTATTTTGAGATAAGCGCAGTCAAGGATCTCATATTACCGAAAAACTAGTCGAAAGCTGCACCTCATCATGATAAATGAAGTGGAGACAAACATAAAAGGAGCTGCAAATCGCGCGGTCGCATGCTATTGCGCTGCTGAGTTCAGCATGACTTGGTTCTTATGGATTGCTCTTCACCAATCATCAAAGCTTTCATATTTAAGGCGAGGAAATGAATGACTTTCGTATCAGATTGTTGTGAGACGGCCACTTTGACCAACAAAAATTGTTAACACCAAAACTGCTTTGCTATGGGATGATGAACATAATGTATTGCCAGTCGTGCTAATACGTTCGAAACTAGTTGTGTGGATTAGTTCAGATTTTATTTCTTTTCTGGATCTTCGGTTGGGGAAGACCTTTAATGTGGATTTGTCTTATATGGTCCGAAAGTCGGTCCCGTAATCGGTGGAAGTAAACGAGTGCAAATGTTTGCTGACAATGAGAGCCTTCAAATGCGAGCAATTGTTGCAAGAGCGGTTTGTTCATAGATATAAGACTTTCATAATCTTGAAAATAACGTCTTTGCGAGGTTAAAGGGCGAAATGGGATCGTCCGTCTATAACTCGTATTTGTGGGTGGTCAGATCTGGGGAGTAAGGTAAGATTTGTTGGTAATCACAATGAGTCGATGCAAGGAGACGATCACGAGGGTGAGCTGACAGCGACGATACTCGAGTGAAGGCGGCGGCGGTTGACCGGAACTAGGTGACGGCCCAAAGCAATAATGTACGTTCGACGTTGATCCACTAGGATCCGGCAATCGCGCAGAAACGATACTTGCGAAAGCTTTCTTCGCGTTCCCATTTATATGCGGCAGTTTATCAGACCGTGCATCGTCTGACGGTAATGAACGTCTTGCAACGAAAGTTGCTCGGCATCCGTTGATGTTTCTTTTCCCATCGTTTGCGACGTTCTTAGGTTTGTTGTCTCAAAATGTTTTGGCTGCCGTTCCTTCGTGAGATCATTGCTCACGGTGAAACCATTCGCGAGGTTTCGCAGTCTTGGAGTTGTGCGCTTTGCTGGCCGCTGCATTTTTTTCGTTTCCTTTTTTCGTCTCCACTTCAAAACGGCGCTATTTGCAGCCGTTTCAAGTAGGGTTGCTCGTCTAGCCGATGGACGCTACTATGTGGATCAGCCGCAGAAAGCACAGCAAACAGAATTGGCAACAAATTTTGGCTTGTGTGTTGACAGACAATAATCAATTTCACGAAGATTGCAAGAGAACAACTTGAGCATCCCGCGTAATAAAAAAAAGGTTCTTCAACAGTAGTCGATGCAGGAATAATTGAGACGATCACCTTCGAATCGAGAGGCTCTCTCATCATGTATATTCCATATCGAGAAGGCATTCCTTCAGGTAGTTTCGAATGATCTAGATCAGAGAATCTCATGATCTTTATCGGTCGAACAATTAGCACAGCAATTAGCCGATGCAAATCACAAAACTGTCTTTCCTCCCTGAGGGGTGTTTTTCTGAATCATTTCATCATCGTTCCTGCTTGCAGCACATGTTCGTCATCACTTTTTGTAATGCAATCCAACATGGGCACAACAGGTAGCTGCCAACAAATATGCCGACAACGTTCACTCACTGACCGGAACCGAAGAATCATCCTTGGAGGATATCATGAATGGAAGCAAATTTTGCTGCCCGTAAAAATCAATTCGTGCCATTAAGTTTCTATGTCTCGTTTCATGAACAAGCAAAACAGCTGGAAAAGTCAATACAGCTGTTGCATTATCGAAGTTCTAGGAATGATGTAGTGGATTTACGAGGATGCGATAACACTCGGAGCAATTCAGACGATAAAACCAAAAAACGCAATATGCGTTTTTTCAAAAAACGTTCGACGATTTTTGACGGATATTTCGACCTTTCACCGATTTTTAGCATTAATATTTCTAGTTAACAAAAATTTCTCACAAGATATTACCGAACAAGAACATGCTTTGGAACAACAAATATCGCCAGCAAGGTAATAGGAGTGGAATTTACTCATCTCATGATGACGCAGTTGTTCTCCAACCATACCACGAAGGATTTTTTTCTGGACAAGTGGAATTACATGAACTCGCCGACGTATCATCACATGCCTACGCTAGCGCAGTTGACGTTCGTACAAACACAGACTGACCGTCGTCGGCAACGATTATATCGCCGATCTAAGGTCTTAACATCCTCTGCCTTGATCTGCTTGGAGTACTAGCATGATTCCATTCAGTTCAGTTTGGAAATGAGTTCTCTTCCTTAGGACTTTCATGTTTTTTTTTCGGAACTCCGGGAAAACATCAGACTACATCTTTGTGTCGATTCTTCCCTGCTTATGATCAGATGATTTTTCTTTACATTGATATTTCTTCCTGTAGCTTGAAGTAGTATGTTGCTGCAATGACTGTGAGTCGCGAAAGAGAATGAACATATTTATGGCACACTTTACACCACATATGTACATGAATGGAACACCACACATGTGCCGTTGTGTAGTGTCCGTTAATGCATACATGTCTTACATATATATACTTGCGCAGAAGAAACGCAATATGCTGTGCAACTTGTAATTCCGAAGTTTGGACCTAGAAGACAGTAGCGATGAAAAGTGTGTCCCATCGATAGCTGGTGATTTTGTTTAGAAGCATTTGCGATGGACGATCGATGGTCCCGATTCATCGTATTCTTGCTTCGAGATCCACATCTGCAACCATCGAATATTAAAAATAGAAGGCATAAAGAAGAGCAAGAGGGCACTGTGGCATAGCAAATCCGTTGCGACAATATTGACATGACCGTTGTGGTTAGCAGACTCTAGGGAGATGGAAAGGGTAGTGCAAATTTGAAAGGTCTTATTACTGTTCAAATGTGATCAGCCAGTCGAGGCCTTTCTTTGCCGATGAAGTTTCGGTGCATTTGCTCTGCCACTTTTTTTAAATGCTTCGTTCAGAAATTGAAGACAAACCTGTTGGAAGGTGGAAAGTGATGCGAGGATAGATCCGCCAATCCAGACAGAGTATTTCCTCTCTGGAGGTGCGATGATCTTGATTTTCATCGTGCTCGGTGCCAGCGCTGTGATCTCTTTCTGAAAGACATCTTTTCAGAGTTAATGTCACCTTCTGATCGCCTTGAGGAAGAAAATACAAAGGGTGAGTCGCATGAGATAGTGGAAAGCAATGCCAAGTATCTTCATGCATCGGCAAGAACCCAAAGTAGAGCTTTGCAGACACATTTGGGAATGGGAGAAAATGCCTAGAATGACGAGTACAAAACCATAAGAGTCGAGGGACAGTAACGAGATTTCGAAGTTGTTCTCTGACAGCTCACATAATTCAGGGATAAAATAACGGCGGTGAAGATTAATAGCAGTCAACTCTTTATCGAATCGAGCGACCAAGAAATTCCCCTAAAAACATGGGGCTTAGCTCAGTCCTCACTCAACTACTTTAATCACTACTTCATCCTTCCTTTCGTTCTTATGTTACTCCGTTCCTGTTCTTGTTCTTCCATTCTTTAACCTTTTCTTCTATACATGTTCTTCCAATGGCCTTTATACAAGAGCAGAAGCGTAAAGTCATACGTTGTGAAAAAGCCTTTTTCACCAATGCCGTCCCAACGTAGTTCTTTAGTAGACTCTATTGTCCTTTCTTTTTTAATGGACGGATGAAATTCTTCACCTGCATGCGATCGGCGATACCAGGATACATTGTGCTGCCACCAGATAGTACATTGTTGGCATATAGATCCTTACGGATATCGATATCGCACTTCATGATGCTGTTATAAGTTTGTTCGTGGATACCAGCAGATTCCATCCCTATGAAGGATGGCTGAAATTTCATTTTTTACTGCAAGCCCGAGATAAATCATGGTGGCCGTGAATGAGACAGAAATGCTGAAAAAGAGACGGCCGACGACGAAAAAAGTTTGAGCTATGGGAAATTGAAAACTTCAGGAATCTTTTCTTGAAGACACTGGATTTTACTTTGGCAATTCACTTCTCCGATTACGTGTCAACTCGAAAGTTTCGAATGGATTGTTTTTCATTGGACAGCAGGGGCTTCATACCGACCTGGAAGAGAGCCTCAGGGCAGCGGAATCGCTCGTTGCCGACGGTGATGACTTGTCCATCGGGAAGTTCGTATGACTTCTCGAGGGAAGAGGATGAAGCGGCAGTGGCCATCTCCTGCTCGAAGTCAAGAGCCACGTAGCACAGCTTCTCCTTAACGTCACGAACGATTTCACGTTCGGCCGTAGTCACAAATGAGTAGCCACGCTCAGTGAGGATCTTCATGAGGTAATCAGTAAGGTCACGACCCGCCAAATCAAGACGGAGAATAGCGTGTGGTAGCGCATATCCTATAATACGTATACATGAATCTTTAACGGAATCTTCCTCGATGTCCAGCTAACATGAAAAAGCTTACATCACAGAACATTTACACTAGGCTTTATTCACGACCTATTTGACGTTCATTAAGATCCTATTGTGTTGCGATAAGGGATTCTCGCAACGCTCAATTACTCTACCCTCTTGCAAGATTCATACAGTTCATTCCATATATCGTCAAAATTCTTCCTGCGCGATAATTACCTTCCCATTTTGTTACCTGCGATTAGCGCAATCATTTCTATCCTTGCAAGCTGAAATAATAATGCGCAATTTTCGTATCTGATGGCATGAATGCGCTAACAATATGCATCTCGTTAAACATAACACATACGTGAAATATCAGGCATCCGCTGACTAACTTATCCTATTTTGTTCATTTCGCATTCACGATGAAACTCTTAGGCATGCATCATAAGAGCACATTGCTACAGAAGTCGGTAATAAAAGAAGCTGAAGCATTTAAACCAAAGAAGCACTGTTTTTATTAAGTCATTTTTAGCATTTTCTCAGCAACTTCTCGCAGAATTCACGCACGATAGAAAATATTCGGCCACTAGGCGATGAAAAAGCCATGTTTTCCCATTCCCCATACGTCACCACTCAACTATAGAAGAAGTCACAAGCAAAACGTCGTAGGAACTCAGTTTCATCTTTTCTTTTCGAAAGTTTTTGATAAGACTCCTCAGCACCAACTAGTTATGAAAGAGAAGAATAGAAGCATATTTGTGGTCACCTTCATAGATAGGTACAGTGTGAGTGACACCGTCGCCTGAGTCGAGCACTACTCCAGTGGTACGGCCAGAGGCGTAGAGGGAAAGCACTGCCTGGATGGCAACATACATCGCGGGGGTGTTGAAGGTCTCGAACATGATTTGGGTCATCTTTTCTCTGTTTGCCTTCGGGTTGAGAGGGGCCTCAGTGAGCAGCACAGGATGCTCTTCGGGAGCAACTCGCAACTCGTTGTAGAAGGTGTGATGCCAGATCTTCTCCATGTCATCCCAGTTGGTCACGATACCGTGCTCAATCGGGTACTTCAGCGTGAGGATACCTCTCTTTGACTGCGCCTCATCACCGACATAAGAGTCTTTTTGACCCATACCTACCATGACGCCCTGAAATATTAATACGTCGAAATTGCATAAATCTCGTTTAGAATCCATCATGTGCCTAAGGACAGATTACTGGACATGCGTCTTTCAAAGAAGGCTAGACCAGGCGCTCAGTAAGGTTTTCCCAGGGAAAGGACCTGTCGCGGAAATTATCAACAACCACGGCTCGTTTTGGGGCTTCACTCAAGCTCTTCTTAAAAGGATTCCAAAGGGCAAAACTGGCAGCATTTCCCTTTGCTCATAACTCATCCAAAGCAAGGAAATTGGATTGGTCAACTGGAGTTGAATGTGGGTACACCAACTATAACCACTTGATCTCATAAGATTTTACAGGAATTCTTTTTCCCCAGAAAAATGGATCTCGAAGAGGCCGGGAATTGCCCAATCGAAGTATGCTACCATTGTAGTTCAAAATAAAGACGAAGCATGCCTGATGCCTGGGTCGTCCAACGATCGATGGGAACACCGCACGAGGTGCATCATCACCGGCGAATCCAGCCTTGCACATTCCGGAGCCATTGTCAACCACCAAAGCGGCTACCTCTTCGTCGCACATGTTTGTTTATTAGTGTTTAGTCTTCCGAGAAAGTATGTAAATCTGCAAATTTGAATGCTCTTTGGCGCTATCGTTTCCTTTGCTGTGAACATAAGTAAGAACGACGTTTCGAGCGATCCACTAAAATGCATTTCAGTAATGAAGTTTCGGAAGGAGATGAAGGAAAGAGACAGAAATAGGAGCACTAAAAAGCAGGCTTTCTGCGAATGATCCAAGAATTCGTGGAGTTTCTGGAAGGATTCATGGACTCAAACTTTGATTAACGTGATGTCTGATAAATGATTATACCTCGTGAAGTGTGAAAACATCGTTGGCGCTTTGTGGTTTACAACTCTCTGAACGCAGTTCAACAGCAGCACCGCCCAATGATATTACAACAAGTGTTACAAGTGACTGAATGGCTCGGCGCGTTAAAAGCCACTACCGCAATAACAACTAAGCATGTCATCGGAGAAAAGGGCAGAGGAAAGAGTGAAATCAGAAAAAACAACACACCGAAAGTGCAAATGAACTAAAAAGTTCAAATTTTTCTGGAAAGAATGAATGGTAAAGCTGCCGAAACAACGCCCTCTCACCTCCCACTCCACACCTCTTTTCTCTTACATTGAAACGTTTCCGCTCTTCTTCCTAGAAAGATGTAGAAGGCATCAAATCGGTGAGGTACCGTATGCTTCCATATGTGTGAAGGATTTCATAAACGCAATTTTTTGCTGCGACTCGTGAATAAGTAAATAGAAACGCAACGACCAGTAATTCAGACAGTATTCCGAAAACAAAAACGACTTAACAAAGCAAAATTTTTGGACAACATAGGCAATGGATTCTTCGAATAGGTAGCCAATCACATAGATAATCGATGAAAACACTCTATAGGTATTAACCTCTACTAAGCGATCCAATACAAGCGGAAAGGAATTCCCAGGAAATGCTCACTTGTACAACGGGGAACTAATCTCATAAAGTAATTTGTACTGATATGAATATTCGAGCGCAAATAAGGAATCCCCGTCGGTTTCGCAGATTGCGGCAAACACAACAAGCTACACTCACTATTCATGCTTCGTGCAGCAGATGCGGATATATTGTGAGTGTATATGTGAATTTTTTCTTTGTCAACGATGCTTCGCACAAGCCACCTACTCTTAAGCTTCCGTCCTACTTCTTGCGCGTGTCAAATGCTACAATTCCAGAGTCAAGAGTATAGGAGTTGATGATTGCTGACGTTATATCTTTCCTAGAGTTTGTTTTTGCGAACGTCAGGTGCGTTGATCTGGGTTAAGGAACAAATACCTGCATTTTTCGGCTAGATTTCCAATGAAAATAGCTGGAGCATTTCGCTTGAGAGATGATGCGATAGCTGCCTAACGTGCGCGCCATATCTCTATGTCACGGCGGGATGACAGAATCAAAGAGATTTCAGGAAATGGTCTTGAGGGATGGATTGCGTTGATCATAGTATTGCGTTGGTTGGCCACGCGAGTAAAACGTTTCGACGTTGGGTGAACTAAGAAATTCGTTTATTGGTGATGGCAGGCTATCAGATAGCCAAAAATAAAAAAATAAATTGAAGTTTATGAATATGCACAACCATCACAACCTCATAGCACGAAGTTCCATAAAAATTTCCAGAAACGGAATGAAACGGGAGAATTGCAACGGTAAAGGCTGTCATACAAGGGGTCAAGAGCCTATTTTTTCATATCGCATTATGCTATCATTTGTACTCATGCAAAGCTTGTTCTTTGAGCACAACCTCAATTATGGCAAAAATCTGTCCACTGTACAATGGAAGACTGAGGAAAAGATTTCCTAAAAATATTATGAGGAAATCATTCCTGCTAATAGGAATGCTGGAGGAAAAGAAGGAATGAAATTAAGCGAGTCGATGATTCGACACACAGACCTCTAAGCTAGACAAGCATCAGCACTGCACCGCACGGACCTAGACAAGCTGCAACACTGCACTGCGGGTGTGGAGGCAGGCTTTTAGTAGTGCCAAAAGCAATGACATAACGATGTACTTTGTGTGTTATATCACGTCTCACTTTGCAAGATGTGAAGCGTTTCTTGGAATCGCCAATTGCCACTGATCTAAAGATAAACTGAAAAGAAATGCGTTCATCCTTCGCTATCCATTACAAGCTCATCCTGCTTATTCCCC
>JAARMF010001643.1:23246-38152 GCA_022844705.1 Toxascaris leonina
CCCCCCCCCCCCCCCATGCTGTCTCCCATTGGAACCCCACTGTGCAGACTGTTATTTAAAATGTGACGACTGTGGGTAAGCAAATGGAATGAGCACTTTTTATGGCACACTTCACACCACATATGTACACGGATGGAACACCACACATGTGCCATTATGCGATGCCCGTAGATGCATACATGTCTTACATATATATACTTGCGTAATAGAAACGCAATATGGTGTGCAACTTGTAATTCCGAAGTTTGGACCTAAGAAGACGGTGGCGATGAAAAGTGTGTCCATCGATATCGGGTGGTTTTGCTTAGAAGCATTTGCGATGGACGATCGATGGTCCGGATTCATCGTATTCTTGCTTCGAGATCCACATCTGCAATGGTCGAGTACTGCATATGCGAGAAAAAGAAGCACGAAGAAATCAACGCTGTAATGTAGCAAATGTTACAGTGCCACGTCAAGACCACCCGCATAATGAATGGCATGTAAAAAGCTGAGAAGCATTTCTAAACTCTAACGCGTCTGATTTTTATTTACATATTCTCAGGTATTCACGGCCTGATCCCGCCAGCTACTTTTTAATGGAGCTACGTTTCCGCTATATTGTAATCTCCGACATGACAATGAGCGGCAAACCTGTTGGAAGGTGGAAAGGGATGCAAGGATAGATCCACCAATCCAGACAGAGTATTTCCTCTCTGGAGGAGCGATGATCTTGATTTTCATCGTGCTTGGTGCCAACGCAGTGATCTCTTTCTGAAACGTCGTTTTGTGAGGTACTGTCGCTCAATGATACTCAAAAGGCCTCTTGGAAAGCAAATCGATTGTCTTCAATCGTGTACCAATTGTACCATGCTATTCCAGAACGATTAGGCGGCAATATATGGGAGACACATTCAAAACTCTTAATTTACTATATAGCATAATATGGCTTCAAACCTCATATGGGCGTCTTCGAGACCTTTCTCTATTTCTTCTCCCCCTATACCTCATTTGATTGGTATAAAGGGGATAAGAAAAATGGGGAGCAAATTTCCTCAGAATTGTGAACGCTTCTGTTGTTTAAACAGCTGATATTATGGGAGATCGATTCCCATCGGAATCATTTCAGCTTGAGCAATGTGGCTATCATCAAATTTTTGAAAGCACCGATTATTCTTCCACCCCCCCCCCCCCTCCCCCCTACGAAGTAGAATGGACGGCGTCACCTGCATGCGATCGGCGATTCCAGGATACATTGTGCTGCCACCAGATAGTACATTGTTGGCATATAGATCCTTACGGATATCGATATCGCACTTCATGATGCTGTTATAAGTTTGTTCGTGGATACCAGCAGATTCCATCCCGATGAAGGATGGCTGAAATTTCAATTTTTTGCCAGAGTCGCGAAATAATGTGCAAATTGGAATGGCAGCAAGTTAGCCAGAAATGACGAAAAGAGATCGAGAGAAAATGTGAAAAATCTCTAATGTAGCACTTGAAAGAGGCAATAATTCATTCTTTCGCGAGGCCGCAACGTCGGATATAAAGCACCACGCGTTCACAGGTGACGACCGCTTTCTTCCAACACTTCTGGTACTCAAAATGTGTTGTTTTCCGCCAGCCCTATCTCCCCCCCCCCCCCCCCCCCCCCCCCCCCCCCCCCCCCCCCCCCNCCCTGCAAAATCCATCTTTCGTGGGAGAGGAAAAAAATCGAGTTTTCGTGGAAGTCAAGTTTTCGTGCTGACCTGGAACAACGCCTCAGGGCAACGGAATCGCTCGTTTCCGACAGTGATGACTTGTCCATCGGGAAGTTCGTATGACTTCTCGAGGGAAGAGGACGAAGCGGCAGTGGCCATCTCCTGCTCGAAGTCAAGAGCCACGTAGCACAGCTTCTCCTTAACGTCACGAACGATTTCACGTTCGGCCGTAGTCACGAATGAGTAACCACGCTCAGTGAGGATCTTCATCAAGTAATCAGTAAGATCACGACCGGCCAAATCAAGACGAAGAATAGCGTGGGGTAGCGCATATCCTATAAAGCATAGCTGTAAGCTGGTATTCATACTGCCCCAATCTTTGCCAGTTCTGATATAGACGTGGATAATGTTCACCACCTCGTCAAGCGCTCATTTATGCTCCGTGCTGCTTATATTCTTGCAAGGCGCCGTTCATCAGAATCTATTATTATGGCTTGCTCTAAATCCTCCACCAATACCTTTCTCATTTTCCTTCCTCGAATACTAACTCCACCAAGATCCGCGCCGTAATCGGCGATAAAAACGATTAAATCCCCGTTATTCGTTCATGCACCTATTCCCACAGTAGGAAATATGAGTGCCCAATCCATTTGATATATGAAACTTTTAGAATCATTCACACGGTCATTAAGCATGCCAGTTCAAAAGGAAATTGCTACCATCTCGTCGATTTGGTTTAGTTAGCGTCCATTAGACAGCGCTTTCAAATAAGAACACGAAGGCAAAATTCATCCATATTAATATTAAATGCGCGCCATTCGCAACGTTTTTTTTGGCCAGTCAGGTGAATTTCCCATGCGCAAGTTGAACAGTCCAGGGGGTGGGGGGAGGGGGGCGAAAAAAAAAAACCCTACCTCTGAACTCATTCCTTTCATTTTATACATTTTCGCTTGAAAATTTCGCCGCTAAGATTTTTGCGACCCGCTATGCTTCCCCACTCGTATATAGAAGAAGCCACTATGAAACCATCGTGAAAACTCATTGAAATGTGCCATTTTTCGAACAATTTGTCACGCTACTCGTTAGTAGTCAGATTGTTCAATAAAGCTAGTATATGAATGAAGTGGTGATCACCTTCATAGATAGGTACAGTGTGAGTGACACCATCGCCTGAGTCCAGCACCACTCCAGTTGTACGACCAGATGCGTACAGGGAAAGCACTGCCTGGATGGCAACATACATGGCAGGCGTGTTGAAGGTCTCGAACATGATTTGGGTCATCTTCTCTCTGTTTGCTTTGGGGTTGAGTGGAGGCTCGGTAAGCAGCACAGGGTGCTCTTCGGGAGCGACTCGCAACTCGTTGTAGAAGGTGTGGTGCCAGATCTTCTCCATGTCATCCCAGTTGGTCACGATACCGTGCTCAATTGGGTATTTCAGCGTGAGGATACCTCTCTTTGACTGAGCCTCATCACCCACATAGGAGTCCTTTTGACCCATACCCACCATCACACCCTGCAAATTTCAGAAATAGGAACTATCATCGTCCACATTAAATGCCGTGAGTTTAAGAATTTCTTCAGAGGAAGGGGGTGAGACTCAAAATATTCAAAACGTTAGCAGTATTCTCCACCAGGGAAACCAATTACGGCACAAATCCTCGACGATAGCTTCTCTTTGGTCTGTAGTTATTCTCCATATCCCTATAACTGATTTCAAGTAAGAAAACTGAGTTTGGCGTTCCATGCCTCATGAGATCAATGACATCGACTAATAGACAACAGCATTCACAAGATTTTGCCAAAAACGCCGCTTCATGCAGAAAGAGTTTGCAGAAAGAGGAGAAGGAGGAAACGCCTGTGGTCTCTTTATCTCTACTTTTCCAATGTCTCGCAATTATTGGTCGATCCAAGCGAAAGACGATGCATGCCTGATGCCTGGGTCGTCCAACGATCGATGGGAACACCGCACGAGGTGCATCATCACCGGCGAATCCAGCCTTGCACATTCCGGAGCCATTGTCAACCACCAAAGCGGCTACCTCTTCGTCGCACATGTTTGTTTTTTAGCGTCAGAAGTCTTCAGCGAAAGCAAGTCTGCAAATTTATATTGTCTGTCGCTCGGTCTCTTTTCACTAGAGACGAAATCTAGAGTGCGCGGATAGATACAATCGCTCGAGATTTGGGAGAGATCAAGTAGGGAGCATAAACAGAGGTTATCATTGTGAGTTGAAAGTTAGTAGCCATGGGTGACTTCTAGTAAATTTTCCGCTCTACGACACTAATAGTTCGGCCGAAAACGGTTGTGCTTCCCGTATTCCATCTTCTCAAACTGAGCCTCATTCCTGATATGCTCAGTGTTGCATCTTTGCCGATATTCAAAACTTATGCCGCGATTACACTGCACCATCCCGAAAAAAATGAACGATATTCACAGAGTTCGTCATAAAATCTTCCAATACACTCTGTCATAAAACTTCCTTAATGCTCATTATTGTGGAGCACAACTCCCAGAATACTCTATTTCATACTGAATTTAGTTCACTTTTGGACTATTCACTTTACAGGTATCATCCCCATTGGTCATCTCGGCCGGAATTTAATCCTCCGATGAAAAAATTGGTCAGCCAAAATTCAGGAAAAGTTGAACGATGAATATCTTTTGTATGGCTTGAATGAACGAAGCTGCTCTGAACATATGATATCTAAGAGTGATACAACGATCGCGATCAACAACGAGCATGTTCTCGTTCCGTTGTTTCAATTCCTTTGTTTCGCCATTGCTTCGTCACTTTCCACCTACAATTTTCTTCTTCATCACAAGTTTCTATTTCCTTCCATTCTCCGCGATTCTTAGCCGAATGTTTTATGAACACTTTGGCGTTTCTTTAGACATTCTTAACTGAATCCTCATTAGCGAAGCTGGGAAGAATTACTTCCGGAAAATAGCAACAATAAAGACAACTTAATAAAATCAATCTCATTCATAAAGACAACAAAATATTGAGATATATACCCTCGTCTATAGATGCCCTCGTGCTCTATGCAAGCGTTCAACATCACTCACCCATCACCAAGTTTATCACGAAATTCTCTGACAATATTCATTGGTGCATATCGATAAGTAGGTAATATATGCTGTTTAAAAATGGCTGTAAACGGAAAAGTTTGATATATTTGGCACATCTTAGCGAACGAAACAAACCACCATTACCCATAATATGCGTCGCTGTATCTCACTTGGACCTATAAAATCAGCCCATCTTTGTGATTAATACCACTTCCTCAATTTCGGTGTGACACTCAAGCGATGCGGAGTACAATAGATCAAGGGCTATGAATTCAAGAGGTGAATATATTTCACATCGTATTCTTAGTGTGGTTATTTTCTGCAACGCATATTCAACCAAGGCTGAGAACTGACATACTATATTGTTCGCGAAGAGTCACTGAAGCGATTGGTGCTGTAGATGAGACCACAGCCCTCAAATGAATGCATCATAGCGGTGAAGAAAAATTGTTTGATTCAGAAAGATTTTATGAGTGGTACTGCTATGTAGATTCGGTCTTCACGTTATGTTAGAGACTAGAGTATTCCGATGCGCAGTAATACGACAAATCTAATGCTTCGTAGATGCTGACTATCGAATATACAGGCGGAGACGACAGGTTTCCACATACTCACAAGCGTGGTCCTTTTCTAGCACCTATTTGGCAAAAATCTGCGAAAAGCTCAGGAAATAGGGATTGGAAAAAACGTAAAGAGCTCAACGGCGCAGTTCTTAGGAGTTCATTTCATAGGAAATCGCTCGATGCAAAGCACAAAATGAGGTGAGGGGTTCCCCCAATATATCATAAGGTAGCAAATGAACTTCGTAGTAATGAGAGAGAGAATGGCTGAATAAAGTCGGACGACTTGACGACCCGACATACAGGAATGTGAGCCAGCAATGATGCAGCACTGCACTGCGAACGTTAAAGCATGCTTTTAACCGCATATTTTTCAACTTTGTGTGGTATATCACAGCTGACGTTGTAAAATGCGAGGCATTTCTTCATATCGATGCACGCAACAGATCTAAAGATAAGCTCAGAAGAAGCCTGTGAACTCATCGCTCTGAATTTCAAGTTTCTGCTCATTCTCCTACGCCCAGGTTCGGAGATCATGGACAAGTTATCGGCTCATTCCTTCCTCAGTTTCACTTACTTTTGAGTTTGTCTGATCAAGCTTGCCTTCTCGTCTGCAGACACTATCAAGCATGTCGGCTTTTCTATTTATCAATTGTGCCGAATTTCTTTACTTCATTATTCGACCATTCACAAATAAACAAAGTAAACTACGAAACGGCTGAAAGACACCACTGAAAGAAAGATATGGAGATGTCAACTGAGATTCCTAAAAAGCAGCTATGTATCACCTGGAAAGATGGAGGAGGAATGGAGCCACTTAACGAGGAAATAAGGAACGAGATGAACACTAACGAGATGCACGTAAAGGAAATATTCAGCGGCATAAGAAGCATTAAGCTTCAACTGATAAACTGCAAATGTAGTGAAATTTCGGATGACTCATCCCATGAGCCGAAGAAATTGAGATTATTGCCTCAGAAATGCTGAGGTTGATGGATATCGTATTCAAACATAATCCATGGATTGTTTTCCTATTGCGGATTGCGGATTGCGGATCATGATTGCGGAAACCTTTTAAGACCACAATGAAACCGATAAAAATCTTTGCCTTAATGAGCGGCTGCTGTGAAACACTCCATAATCACTGATATATTACTGAAATGAAAGCTACTAAATCTGCTGTTGTTCCGCAATTACTATGAAGCATTTAAAGACTATGAATAAATCGTTCTTGAGAAGAATTTATTTTTGGAAATCGAAAATATTTTTGAAAACCCTAACGAATTTCAAAGAAATGCTTGGCAATTTTAAAGGATTTAAGGGATTCAATAGATGTTGAGAGGCATTTCATGAAAAGAAAAGTGAATATTTTAAAGGGAGCTGCACGATGGAGGGTAAAGAATCCTGAAGAATCCTATGAAAAGCGACATGATGGGAGTATTGCTGATCATTTGCAATGATTTTAATCTGTGGATGGAGATATGCAAATAAAACTCGAGAGTAAAATTCACGATGAGATATTATTGCACAATTAAAGCTTACTCAAAATGCCTCAAATATTCATTTTATAGCGCGCTTTCTATACATTGAGCAACTGCTAACATTCTTCTGCGAAGCTTCGAATAATGAAGGTTCCAGCTCAGAATAGAATCAATCATAACGGCCAAATCTCGCAGACACCAATTTCGAGGAATGGAAAAAGCGTGTTATCGAATATCAATTGAAAGTGATAGAAGAAAATGATGCGCGGAATTTCACATTTTTCATGAGAGCTGTCTGATTGCCATCTACTTAGCTAGTCGTTGGTTGTATATGGATCATTCCGTAATACGTGAAAATCAATCGCCGGATCATGGGGACGCTCTAAAGTCTCATATAATTTGCAAATAGTTTGTACTAGCTGTAAAGCTTTTCGGGGTATATAGGTATTGTAAACTGTAATCAACGGAAATCAAAGAACGCTTCTCACAGGAACTCTGCCAATTTCATATACACTCCCAGAAAAGCGATTTGCCATAATAACCATGAATGATGTATAAGGATGAAAGAATTTGAATGATTTTAGAAACAATTCAGACCAACGTAAAAGCCTATGGATTTTGCGAGATGTTTTAGTGACATGTATCATCAAAACCTTCAAAGTAGTCAGCATGAATAGCATCTATTTCAATCCCCATGTCTAGCACTGCCATCCATTCGTGCATCACTATAACGAACTGAGAGAAAGAGAAGTACTATGGTAAGCAAATACTAAAGGATGCCGTTGGTTACTTCCACTGCTTCACTCACAAGGGATGTAAAACCGTTGAGACGATAGTTTTTTTTTTGCCGTGTGCGGTGGAAGCCTCTCTAAAACAGCATTGGTAATTGCAGTCTTCTAAAGTGAGTGAGCCAGATAACACGGATTATTATTTCGAAAACTGCCTTTTAAGAAGAATGGCAACAGCAATATAAAAAAAGGAAATACAATGAATTACTATCAGGTGGTGAATTTACCTGCTGCATTCAAAATAGACTTCATACCAATATCAGCTGTCACTCTATTGTTGCCGTGCTTAGGATGCAAGAAATCGCCGCCTTCTCTAAACAACTGCACGAAGAATAAAGCAAATTCAGCACATATAATGAGGTCATCGGTAATCATACTCGAGTGATTCATTTTAATAGCGGTGATGCTTTAATCGTCATATATAATCAGCAGTATTACATTGACCCACATATATTCCTCTATTGATATTTTATATGAAGTTTTTCATGCGAAATGCTTTCTAATTTCGCAAAAAAATTCGACACTGATATTAGAAATTTTTTGTGTATTTTGAGCAAGACGATCATATGTTCTGCTTCTTTATGAATATGAATATGAGCACTTTTATTGCAAGCCTGCTATAAATATTCGAAGAATAGGAACGTCTCTTTCTGCATCAAAACAATGTGAGGCACCGTCTACAAAGTGATTCACTATGACTGAGACCTAGCCTATAATATGTCGATAGTAGGCAGTCAAGTAATTCATAGCATCCGCTCGAAGTTGTCAGCATCTCTACCTATTTCTATGTTCGTGAGAAAGTCGAAGAAAGGCTTCTACATGTACATATTTGCTTATGCCACCATGGTTGCTAGTAGGAAATTTTCCTACATCCACTACTCTGGCAAGGTGGAATGCCTCCTTCATAAGTAAAGATCGTCAACCAAACCAAACGTTCTACGCTGACAAAAGAATGCCCCAAACAAGGCGACTAAGATGTGTGGTTCGAACGGCACTGTTGATATAATAGCACAAAAACGATATGCAACAACAACCTATTTGCTTCTTTGTCCCCAATTGCGTAATCACTTTTACAAGGGAAAATGCTTCAATCGGAAACGAAAACAGTCAAATTTTGATAATCTCTTTTGATTTTGGAAAAATATTGGGTGAATGTGGCGGTATTTGAGGATTTCAAGGCTGATGCAAGTGATGAATGCACTCTTTGTTAGTGCATCCCGCATTCCTCTTTCCTCCTTCTAATACAATTTTTCATTCCACCCCTCATCTTAGCCATTTGTGTTCCGCCACAACATTGCTGCTATAGCATTCCTCATCAAAGAAATTTTCTCAACTTAAAAGAATAGAGGAACCTCTCAATCACAATGAATTGGAGGATTCATTCGAATATTTGTTGGTTTCATGTGCAGGAATACTAGTCTCTATTCCGCTCTATCAGGCTTTCAGCCGACAAGTCAACTCAGCTCTTCAGTTTAGAATTTGAAATTTATAGGCTAGAGGCCTAGCTATCGATGTTTTTGACCCCGATCAGAAAAATGGGCCTGCCTAACCGCCTAGCAAATTCATTTAAGCAAACCTTCAGGTTAACAGGTTCTTGTCACATTATCACTTGATAAGCTAGAAATCGAATCTCTTATTTGCTACCTCTAGCATTCGAACAATTTGTTCAAGGCAACTCAATATTCAGAATAATCAGCGCATCAGAAATTGGAAATGTATGATGTTTGAGGCTAGAGCAAATCCGCTTGACAACCTAAGCCGTATCGCATCACTTTTAATGTCAAGAGTTCTATTCTCGACATCTGAAGCACTATACTCGTCGGTTTTTAGCCGGAGCAGCTCCGCCTTGGCATCCCATCGTTGTCACCTATTACTATCACAGAGTCGCAAATGTAACCCTTGAATTTAAGAAAATTTGCAGTTGTGATCTTTTGACCCTGAAAGCTCTATATATGTTAATCTGGCCATATCACACTACATTAACTAACTTATGAGTGTATCAATCAAAGGTCGATTCCTCATCAGCTACTCTTCATTTGTCCCTCCTCGACACTCGTTCATTCATCATCATCGATTCATCGCTACAACATCATCACTTCGGGATTTATGGGAAAGGTCAAAAGTCATGCTAGCTTTATGCTATTTGGTGTGGTTTGCAATGAAAGATATGCTTGAATATTTGCATAGGGAAGGGCAACTGAAAAAGGAGATGATTGGAACGCATGCGTAGGGAGGAATATCGTGCAAAAGATTTGTATCAGTAATCACTTCACTAAAAAATGACTCCAATGTTTGGCTAATTTCACTATTTATGTGTAATTTGTTAAAGCATCTAACTGGTTTGATGAATGGAATTGCTGAAGCGCATGTCGTGTCATACCACCCAGCAAACGTTCCATTCCTCATCCTTATTGCTGATACCTTCCATATCCAGAAATATCGTTCTCCTTGGAAACATTCTACCCAAATTTTTACAGAAAAACGAGGAAAAGAGGAATAGATGAGATGCGCCAATCGGACATCTAATTCTGTGAGAGTAATGACAGCCGATTGTCTCGTTTCGTGGGTAAGCGACTTTATTTCTCATCCATGATTTGTCCCAACTGTCCACGTTCGTAATCAAGAATGTGATTGACCACTCTTGTGGCCTCGTGCTTTTAGTTCGTAGAAGAAGGTGGCATGTTGTGCCACTTTATGTTGGATAACGCTAGGTTGTACATCCAAATATGAGGTGGCAGTTGTTTGGATTTCGAGCCCTAGCGTACTTGGCTAAACAGTTGTTTTTGTTTTCAATGCCCCCTGAAGCACAACAGCTGTTATTATAGCGTAGTGTTATGACGATTCACGCTGCTGTAAAATGAACGACTTCCTTTATTCATAGATATTTTTCCCATCACTTCAGCTCTCTCTCTCTCTGTGTGTGTTCAAATGCTCGTTGGAGGACGTTTATTGAAAAATATGCATTTAAAGAAAGCTCTAGAAGAAGCACCAAAAGCGATGTAAAGCATGAGAGAAGGTAAACGATGAAGGTGGCTCGAAAGTACAAAACCAAATGTGATGTGAACGATTCATATAACACACCGAGGAGGAGGAGGGGAGGAGGATGGACATAAAATTTGCATTATAATCATAAAAGTATCGAATACGGCGATGAGCGTCACTGATGGAATTGATTTTTCCCCATATATGCCACACTCGCTTAAGGCATCAGATTGTCTAAAAAGGCGTAACACTCTTGAATAATATGCTTATCTACTGTCTTCAGACGGCAAGAGTAACAACTTCTCTTATTCAGGGTTATAGCTTGGTCAAACACATTGGTTGCATTGGGCGAGGAGGGGACGATAAGGGATAGAGATGTCACTAGATTTGTTGTATTATAGCATTTGTTAAAGAGTAGAGTTTGTCATAGGTGAACTGTTTCCGTCTCTGATTCCTTTTTTAGCGGTATTTTCCCTTTTGAGACTATGGAGCAAAAACACCGCCGAGGTTAATCAATAGATGGGCTTTATTACGAGAGCGATAAAAATTAACCAAAAAAAAAAACGCAGCAGAAGAACTCAAGAAATGAACAATTAAATGAGGTCGCATGCTAAACGAGGTAATCGCATAAGCAATTAAACTTGATCAAATAAAGAGCTGAGTTAGTTAAAGCAAGAAAAAATAACCACTCAAATGACTTATTTAGTAATATTCAGTTGGGAATTCGAGGAATCATTGACGAAAAATCTTCGATCTCAAAGAGATGGATCAGTGCGTTTCTTATGAGTTTATCTTTAGATGCGTGGCAAACCACAATTCGTAGAAATGCCGCACATTGTGCAACGTCAGCTGTGATATAGCGAACGAAAGTGAACACTATGCGATTGTGTTAGCCACTATTAAAAGCCATCCTCAACGTTCATACGGCAGTGCTGTAGCTTTGTGAGTTTAGATGCTCGTGTTTTGTGTCGGCGAAACCAATATCTTTATTCTTCGATCCTCATCTATTTTTCCCATTGATTTCTCAAGTTTTTATTAGTTTCATGGGGAACTATTAGTGTTCATTCCACCATTTTTACGCGAAGTTATTAGTCAGCAAATTCGAAGGTCTTTTATTCGGATTGCAGTTGTACTCAAGAAGTAATCTCTGCTTGAGTGGAAATAATTATATGACATAGGATGAAATGACTGTGGCATTTAGCGCCGATATCATACCTTTCATTGTCGTAGTTTTTCCACTTTTATGAGCATTTTGGGAATTTCTTTCTAAAAGCGTATTACGAAGGCATTGCATTTGTGCGTATACTTAGGTTTCCCTGTCTGTTTCTAGATAGCTTATCGTTAGCATTGAAAAGCATCTAGAGTTGTTAGCACTCTGAGCGTGAATAAGCAAGCGAAGCTTTTCGACAGCATGAAGCATATTTTCATAGCGTTTATAGCTTTAAGTTCGTTGAATATGTTAGACAAACTTTATGTATAGTGAAACAATTTGATTCGCAACAAAGCATTTACGAAGATGTGGTAAGCGATAAGAAGCCTCAGGGAAAATTGTCAAATTTTGGCTGTTGTGAATAGTATTCACTGTTCAGCAAGGTGCAGCACTGTTACTCCGGTAATATACCAGTGAACACGAGTAAGTCCATAAAAGCGAATATATACAACTTCCATATGAATTCACAAGGCAGAAAGATGATAACAATTTTGTTGAGTCGAAGCACGTTTTGAGGCAAATCATTATGGCCGATCCGGTGTTTAGAAGTCGTCCTTACCTCCTTCTTGGCAATTTCATTAAGAGTCAATGTACAGAACTTGAGGAATTTATTTATTTATTTATTTATTTATTTTATTTACTTATTCATTTTTTTGGAAAATCGATGTAACTTTCGCACCTAACAAACAAGGAGGCTGAACGAGAAGAAATATAAATATTTGCAGACTTGTTTTCTCTGAAGACTTATAACGCTGAACGAATAAACCTGTGCATTTCCATAAGTAGATTAAATTCAGTATGAAATAGAATAACCGGGAGTTGTGGTCCACGGTAACGAACTTTACGAAAGTTTTACGACAAAGTGTATTGGAAGATTTTATGACGAACTCTCTGAATCTCGTTTATTTTTTCAGGATGGTGCAGTGTAATCGCAGCATAAGTTTTGAATATCAGCAAAAATGCAACATTGAGCATGTTAGGAATGAGGCCCAGTATGAGAAGATGGAATACGGAAAGCAAAACCGTTTTCAGCCGAGCTATTACGGCGGTTGAGCAGAAAATTTACTAGAAGCCGTCTCTGGCTACGACAACAGAGGCTTCTGTTTATATTCCCTACTTGATCTCGTCCTACCCATGACAAATCTCGAGCGATTGTCTCTATCCGCACACTATAGATTACGTCCCTGGTGAAAAGAGACTGAGCGAAAGACGACATAAATTTGCAGACTTGCTTTCTCTGAAGACTTCTAACGCTAAAAAACAAACATGTGCGACGAAGAGGTAGCCGCTTTGGTGGTTGACAATGGCTCCGGAATGTGCAAGGCTGGATTCGCCGGTGATGATGCACCTCGTGCGGTGTTCCCATCGATCGTTGGACGACCCAGGCATCAGGCATGCTTCATATTCTGCTTGAGATTCTTCAATACATCCACCATTGATTGTGAACCGTTGAGAAACAGACATTAAGAAGATTCGACTAGGAACATAGCCGTATTTGGTTTTTGTGCTTCCTCCAAACTTTTTTTTTTTGCGGGCGCTGGTTTTCGATAAAAACTCATGAAGTCTGCTGGCTGGTAGTCACATCTCCATTGATGGCACAATGAATACCGTTCTCGTATTGACATCAGTTATGGGGAAAAGAAGAAAAGGTTCGTACAAGCCAAGAAGGAGCTGTGGTTGGGGATTTATGTGGTAGGTAATTCCCTTGACACGAGCAGGAAATACTGAAGACGCCTGTCTTATGCTTTTCCTTCAGAGCTCTACTTGAGGAGTTCGAACCTTCACAGCGCTCGGTACAAACGTTTTTAATTTTACGATATTTGGATATTTCAGGGTGTGATGGTGGGTATGGGTCAAAAGGACTCCTATGTGGGTGATGAGGCGCAGTCAAAGAGAGGTATCCTCACGCTGAAATACCCAATTGAGCACGGTATCGTGACCAATTGGGATGATATGGAGAAGATCTGGCATCACACCTTCTACAACGAGTTGCGAGTTGCCCCCGAGGAGCACCCTGTGCTGCTCACTGAGGCTCCCCTCAACCCGAAGGCAAACAGAGAAAAGATGACCCAAATCATGTTCGAGACCTTCAACACGCCTGCCATGTATGTTGCCATCCAGGCAGTGCTTTCCCTGTACGCTTCTGGCCGTACCACTGGAGTAGTACTCGACTCAGGCGATGGTGTCACTCACACTGTGCCTATTTACGAAGGTAACCATCACTTCTGTTTTCTTCTCCTCTCGTCTAACTGTTGTTTGACAAGACGAGAGATAGCTGTTATAGTAGCAATGTTTTCTGCCACAGTTGTCGCAAAACGTTTCGAACCTTCCGGCAGCAATTTTTCCAGAATTTGAAATCTTCCGGGGCCGGAAAGCACATGTGGGGAGCATGGTTTTTCCTTATTTCCTCCACCTGAGCCTCAGTGAGATTCCAAGGCACACCGCTGGAAAACTGGGAGTCAGAACGTCGCTTTCAGTGCCCCAACTATTTCACTGAGGATGCACATCTAGGTAGGGAGGTAACGCGTGAATTTAAGTGAGCACCGCATTATGTTCATGCAGGTGATCCCATGCGTACCCCATTCCGTATTACATAGAGGCGAAGTAAAGTTTTATTACATATAGTGATAAGTTTTACAGGATATGCGCTGCCCCATGCTATTCTTCGTCTCGATCTGGCTGGTCGTGACCTCACTGATTACCTCATGAAGATCCTCACTGAGCGTGGCTACTCATTTGTGACCACGGCAGAACGTGAAATCGTTCGTGACGTTAAAGAGAAGTTGTGCTACGTGGCGCTTGACTTCGAGCAGGAGATGGCCACTGCCGCTTCATCCTCTTCCCTCGAGAAGTCATACGAACTTCCCGATGGACAAGTCATCACCGTCGGCAACGAGCGATTCCGCTGCCCCGAGGCTCTCTTCCAGGTCAGTGTGGAGTCTTTTCTGCACCATGGAAAACAATCCATTCGAAACTTTCGAGTTGTCACGTAATCGGAGAAGTGAACTGCCAAAATAAACCCCGGTGTCTTCAAAAAAAGATTCCTGAAGTTTTCAACTTCCCATAGCGCAAACCTTTTGCGTCTTCGGCCGTCTCTTTTTCAGCATGCCTATCTCATTCACGGCCACCGTGATTAATC
>JAARMF010001644.1:0-38149 GCA_022844705.1 Toxascaris leonina
TACGAAATTATTTTTCGATTTGGAAGCCCGAAGAGTGTCTGGATAATGAGCAGATTTTTTTTTTTGATTACCTCAATGGATAACGAGTCTTTAAAAAACTGTTATGTCAGTTGAAGCCATAAGCAGTAAGCTGTAAATCGTTATGAATCTACTTAGAAACCTTTCAAAAAGTAAGAAATCGGCGATTTTTGAAAAAAAAACCGACAGTCGAATTCAGCAACATCAGGTTTACATCGAAGTTACGGGAGTGCAAAGTACTAGAGTAATGATGGTATGCAAATACATGGCTAATGGTCTCGATATGAAAGAGGTTTTAGTTTAGATTATATGGTAGCTATTTCTTAGTCGCTAATGAAACGTTTATCCTTGTGGGATTCGAACTTTGACCTTTTGTTTTCATGGTTGATGACCTATTAATGGAGTTACTACCGAATACATTGGTGGAGTGCGATACCATGGGTCTTCGCAGTGTATATTATTCCCGTTTTTGTATGGGGTTTCAGAATCCTTCTGCAGACGCTGTTTAAGCCGTCATTGAAGAACGTCTCTATAAGAATGTTTTCTGGAATTGTCACCCAAAGAAATTCAGTCATTCACGCTGTAAATTCCATTTGTCCTGTTAAAACCGATCTTGAATTTAAATATACTAACGCACGAGTGAAGGAGAGATTCATTTGTGGTGGTTTGTAACTTTCTGAATCGTCATGGTGAAGAGCTGCAGAAGTTTCTGCTACCGAAGCTTTTGTGATATCTTATCAGCCCATGATGTCTTATCAATGTATGGTGATGTCTTATCAATGTATGGTGATAAGTCCACTAGTAGAATCATTGTGTGTCGATCCATAGAGTACTATGATCAGTTTTTAGAATCGTGAGTATAATATTAGCGAGAAATATCTCGGTGTTTGGAATCTTCGTAATTGCTCGAAGGATCAACGATTCGATGCCACAAAGCAGCGGTGTATTGAAAAGAAGACGACCCGTCATCGAAAGGCCAATTGTCAATTGAATCCGAACAGTACCGATTGTAGACCATTTTGCAAAGGTCCGCTATCCATTCTTATTTTTAGAAATGCACTTGAATCGGCGATCAATCATAGATGGATTGTGAGTGTAACGATTTGATCCAGTAACATTTGATCATTTTGTCTACAAGGTTTTATCCCCGTCCCCCCCCCCCCCCTCCCCTCCCACCTCCCCCCTCCCACCCTTCCGCTTCGAAATTTAAACCACATCTCCTCTCATACCAAATCTCAGCATAAAAAATTCAGATTAAGAAGTGATATATGAAATAGTCTATACTTTTCAGCGGTCGACAAAATTTGTCATGAGCAAAGCTCATAACCTTATTCACATATATCCGATATATTATTGCCGTTTGAGCATTGTTAATAAGTCTGTCTAGTGACCTTCCCATTCTTTATTCGCCCACTCATTCATCTATATACGTTTCTTTATCTATTATAGCAACAAACGTGGACATAGCAGTTGGGAATGCATGCGATTGGCTAAGTGCTAGTTTGCAACGAGATTCTTCGAGCAAATCACATTTTCTCCAATGTACTTCTCAATCGTTAACGTAAGTATACATATTTAACACTCATTGAAAATGCACTCATGGTAAGTATAGGAACAATTCGTAGGAACTAATTGCACGAATCCAACGGTTCGTTGTCGAATCAGAAAATGAGTCACACCCATATAGCTACCTGTAACAATGGGGGGAGGGGGGGGGGGGGGGAGGAGGAGGAGGGCAGGAATGTGTGAGATGGCCTTCGTTCCTCAGCGCTGATACTCGTATCATAGTGGTCGGACGTTTGCCTACTATCACTTCGAGCATTCGAAACCTGAAGAAAAAGTCAATTCTGGGAGAAATGTGTAGAAACTCGCAGTGATGGTTTTTCTATACAGGGGCCCGTCCTAGGATATCTGAGGTGGAGTATATACCTGTGCGTTAAGAAAACATGTCACTTCTAGAGTAGCACTTCACGACCGCGAATCCTTCCCAAATAGACGCACTGTTGTATGCGTTATCGCTGAATATTCCTATGCCATAACCAATAAACCTGCGAAGAAATCATTCTGCTAGTACTGCGTGTTATTAAATTCTGGCAGATGCATATATATTTATGCATCAACTATAAGCTTTCACCGTCGTGCGGTAGTGGGTAGACGAAACAATGGAAATCATTATCAAAAGAACGTGCGTTGGGTTTAAAATTCTGGTTTCGATCCGACTTCTCTGGTGATGAACCCGACTTCGCTGGTTTCCACCTGACTCCCCCGGTTTGGGCACGTTTACTTTCTCTTTCAAGTGCAGAAACAAACGCTTACAATTCACCTTTGTAAGTTGCATTGCCCTATGCTGATGCACAAGAAATACAGTCATTTAGGGAAGACTGTGGTCGATGGTCTCGAATGGAATGCACACCAGGCACTATATTTGATGGAGCTCTACGCATTTGTATTTCACGAGAGATTTACGAGAAATCGGACTCTGTGTGTTCAGGCAAATCATCACCGATTTGTTCATGTGCACGACACAAAGGTGTGAGCGTGTGCCCTGGACGGGCCGTTTGTTCGAAGGTTTGCAATAGCTGTATATCTTTGCGGTAATAAGAAAGAAATATATGAACGCAATACAGAATGCAAATTTACTTCGATGACCCAAGTGCGAGAATTCTGAGCCTTTTACCGAGATAAGATCAAGATATCCTAGATAAGAAGGGATTTGTTCTAAGCCGAGATATAATATTGAGTACTCAGTAATATATACTCTAAATGACGCTGTTGCAAATGTCGTCAAGCGGCTTATTGTTGAGTGTTTGTCTTGTAAATTCATGCCAACTGCCCCATTTAATGCCTCAAATACATCAGCGAAACAACAGACTTACGTCGTGTCGTGAGAGCTATAAGCTTCAAGGAATATAGTTGAAGAATCTTATATAAGACTGTATGACTTCTTTTAGCTTTGTGATCTGACACTTGAAATATGCTTTGAAGCCTTTCCTTGCGTAGCATTTCACGACACGACAGATGCGCCATTTCGTCGTCTTGCATGATGCTTCCACAGATGAATATCTTTCGCTGTTTTCGGAATTTGGCACTTCGAAAATATTATTGATCTTTTTTTTGCGAGATGGAAATTTTGAGAGCATTATCGCAACTCAACTCACATTCAGAGAGCACTCCATTGAATGCTCGATTTTAGGGTGTTCAAGTGTGTTGTCATGAGTTGCCAGCGGATTCTCTCTCAGCCGACTCTCCTTCACTACTTATGAATCAAGCACCAAGTAAGCTATCCTTTAAGTATGCTTCCATTCTAAGTGCCAGCAAAAATGGTATGCTTTCAGATTAGATTGCTGAAAAGCACTACGTAAAGCTTGACCACTTACGATTAGCTTTCAGTTTGGAGGATGACGTGAATAGCAGCACGATGTTTGTACGATGAGCTTAAGAGAAGTGACTTGTGGGTGTATTGCTAAGCAAAAATCAATAGCATTCTAGTCGTTTGGTGTGCAGATTTTATGAGTATTTCATTGCGCTATAGACAAGAGCATCCAGTTAGAACGCGAAAATCGCCGTTTGTTTACTTTTGTGCTCAATTTCTGATGGGAAACTATATCGGAGAGAAACTGGATGTCTACAATCATAAACAAATACATCAGAAAATTATCGGCAATATCCACGAATGCTTCTATACCGGTCTATAAGAAGTGCTTTATTGACAAATCGTCGCTTTCATCATGAAAGCGATTTTCGCCAGCTCGATAGTAACTTGAGATAGCGATTTGCATCAGCATTACGAATGAACACAACAATTTCGGAGCGAAACGCTTCAAGACTTTTAAATCGTCTGCCTTTGTTTCGCCTTATTATCTCATCTTTTGACATGGCGTGATGCAAATGCCTTGTTATCCTTGATTTTTCTCGTTCCTGAATGATGTGCTGAAGGATTTGATAAGTAAACACAGACGAAATTCCCTTATTTAGTGTTGTGTCCTGTTTCGGGCGCGCTTCCGGTATCAATGTGCTCACCGACATCGGCCTGTCCATTGGGGACGTCTTGTAACGCTGTACTGGGAGTTTGCTGCGCTACCGCAGCTTCAACCTCCGACATCATCGCTGTTTCATGCCCAAGTGAGTTAGGGCGTACTAATGCATATTGCTGTCCATCCACCATATTTAAAACAGTTCGTTGTTAGAAACGATTTTCTTATCAATGAACAAAAGCAATGCTTTTATAAGAACTAATGGTGTTTATATTCATGCCAGTGAAGTTTTCTAGAGAGGCACTGATCCTGATATTGTTTCCAACCAAATTATAGATTCATTAATTTTAGGCTTGCTCAGTGATCGTTCATATGAGAACCTTCTCTCTTGTTCCTAAATAAAGCGATGTATGATGTCAGTGAGCACTCGACTCATTTCTGATAGGCATTGTAGTTTTCTGACAACGATAGAACACTGTGTGCATGGCATACGTGAACAGCCATCTCCTTCCGTCCCTCTCTAAAATTAGGGAACCAATGTCGCTCACAATCCATTCGCTGATATCGTCTGTAGCATCGAAACAAACGGGAAACGGCTGAGGACTACCATAAAAGTGATTAACATCATTCGCTTGATGGTTCTCAGCTGTCAAAAGCAACTATCAGTATCAACTATTAGCTATCTGCTGTGACCTCGGTTCTCGAATCGCCTGTCGCTAAGCCTTTCGACTGCCATAGCTTCCCTTACCTGAAAAAGAACATTAAGCTCAACTAGGCTCCCTTCCTTTCAAGCCAAAAATTGACGAAAGGACTCACTCTTGTACGAGGAAAGATAACCTAAACAATAAAAGTGTTTTTCAGGTGGTTCACCGCCAATACAACCATGCGGATATTTGAATGAGTGCCCAAAGGGAGCCGGATGCTATATGGGTGTTTGTTGTGCACTAACATGTTCAAGTGGAGTTTGTACACAATCCGTTCCCACATGTCTTCCAGAGGTCTTTAAGATGCCCGTATGCCCGAATGGTCAAGTCTCAACCGTAAAATGCACCGTTGATCAGGTTCATTATCTTCGTTTAAAATTACTTTCAGTTCTTTCTCCTCGTTTGATGGACGATAGGTATTTGTGTAGAATCCGAGAAGCAAAAAAAAGAACGTAAACGGACGATTATCGCAGAAATACTCTACAACAGGTCAAAGTTCAATACACTACAATTTGAATCGATGAAGAAACGCCCTTTGTCCGCTTTTATATAACCTGTCTTGTATGTAGCTAACCGATTATACGCGTAAACGTTGGTGTGAAATGAGTGCTGACTGTAAATTCAGAAACAATCACAAAATTTGTTATGAATCGATGCAAAGAGCGCACTCAAATCAGCATTCACCTTGAGCATGTGCCGTTCAACGTTGTCTGTTTAGGAATGTGGCTCAGGAATGGAATGCTTAAGTGGAGGATGCTGTTCGATGCTATTCTGTCCAACTGGAATTCAGGTTATTTACTAAAATTTTCATCCGTTTAACGATGCAAGCCATATTAATTTTCCTAAATTACGCCGGAAATGCATGCTAAAATAAATAAAATCATATGTGATATTCAGCGATTCTCATATTGCGCTCTTTGGAGACGAGCTGAAAAGATAAATGCGATTACAGGCAGTGGGCAGATGCCTTATCGGTGAGCAATGTACTAATACGGCCACATGTGTCAATGGTTTATGCTGTCCACTTCCACAATGTTCAAGTGGTTCGTTAGCGTTACGCGTCTGTATTTCGTCGACGGAATGTGGTCGTGGATTCGATTGCAACAATGGTGGTTGTTGTCCACTACCTTCATGTCCTGGCGGCATTGTTGCTTCTCAGAGGTAAGGTCTTTCTATCTCTGTCTGCTTAAATGAGCAGCTCAATCATTACTCGACTTTCTGTATTGTTCGGTCTTAGTGTCATGCCTGTACATACTTATGTAGGTGTTCGTCTACTTGCTTGTCTGTCTGTCAAGTATCGCAGATCATGAAACCAAGGTAAGGCAATCTCAGAGGTGTAATCTATAGCATAGATGGCTCTCACTTCTAAATTCGTTATACCCCCTACGCATTCGGTCTGAGTGAAAGAAACATAAAGAAAGCATCAGATTTGCAAGTGAAATTTGTTTTGGTAGCGCTCAAAGAGCGAGTTATATAGGATGGGAATTAATTCTTAATCGAATCGAATCGGACTTAATTCTTTCGTCGAATCAGGCAGCTGATTGATCCGATATGCTAAAATACAAAAGCGCATATCATTTCAGCTTCTTTCACACGTTTGCCGCCTTTTGTATAAATAAAAGTGATTTGATGCTAGTCGTAGTGCAAGCATGGGTGTGAGCTGTTCTAGAGGTTTAAACAATCTAGGCGGAAAAAAATGTGGAAAGAGGAGCTATACTAGTAGAACGACAGTCCTAGATAACGACAATTTCTTTCGCTTTGATGATGGATGCCAAGTTAGTGCTCGGAAAATTTCTTGGTTGTCACCATAGCGGTATCACTATAATTTCTCTTAGAAACTTGCAGAACATCATCATTAAATATTACATAGCTGGAAGAACGAAAAGTGAAAGTTTTCTGTAAGTAATGATCGGAAATAACTAGCAAGCGATCATCTCATTGGTTTTTGCAGATGTCAAAAAGGCTGTACTTGTCCTAACGGTCAACAATGCATCAATGGTGCATGTTGCGTGTTGCCTACCTGTTCAAATGGCCTTCCTGCTGTCTCAACATGTGGAATAGGATTTGCATGTGGCGCAAGTATGGAATGCTATAACGGTGGTTGTTGTCCATTACCTCTTTGTCCTTCTGGTGCTAAGCCATCACAAAGGTGTCAATCTGGAGGTGTATGCCCTCCGAATCAGGTAAAAAACATTTCATCTCTCAGCATTCACTCCGATTCCGAATAGATTCATTCCCATGTGCGGATTGTACGCAAATGGCGAATTCTTTCCAATGCTGAAGAAAAGTTCTAACGTTCGTCCGCAGATAAATCTATCCATTAATTCTTGTCTTATTTCTAGAAATATTTCAGTACAAAAACGGTGTGGTGACGAATAGTGCTATAATTTGCCAGAGGCATTGTTGTTACTAGAACAACACAAAAACAACCTTTTAACGATCCCTCCGCTCAGCTTCGATGCATAATCTCCATGCCACAATTTGAGTCTCATCAATCATACACCAAAGTTGCATACATAGCCGGAAGCTCAAGAGTGCCTAGATCTTCGTCGCATATGAACACGTTAGGTAATTTCAGGTCTGCGATAATGGTGTGTGCTGCCCATGTCCAATATGTTCCAATCAGCAAGTTGCACTACGATTATGTGGAGTTGGAAATTCATGTCCAATCGGATATGTTTGCGAAGGTTTTATTTGAATTATTTCCTTGGATTTATGTGCAGCAATTGAACTCTCATCTATTCACGAAGTTCTACCGCCACGGCCTACAACTAGAGCCATTTTCCAACATGGTTTTCGGCGGTCTGTTGACCCACTCATTCTAACTGCTAAAAAGCAACTGTGCGGCTGATTTCAATTTTGTTTCGATTAAAACACATTCGTGGTATTAAGTACGAAGATGCTATATAGATGCCTGTCGCAAAATGCCGTAAATAAATGATCGGCCATAATGTTTATCGCAAGCTAAAATACATCTGAATAAAATCAGAATGAACCTGAGATCTTCTCGGCTATATAGATTAAATAGAGTCTGGGTTTGAGAACCGCAACTTTCAAAAGAACTACTGATTTCGATGGTGCCTTTTCTAAAAGCTTTATTTCAGGACGTGGCTGCTGTCCAGAACCGATGCCACTATGCCCAAATGGAGGTCGTGCTACGCAGAAATGCATTTTGGGTAGTGAATGTCCTCCCGGCTATGGATGCACTCCACTTGGTGGTTGCTGTCTGCTTTCGCTTGAACCTGCTTGTCCTGCACAACAAAGTGCTGTATGTCAATGCTCGCCCACGAATGCTTGTCCTTTGCAAGCAACATGCATGATGGGAACATGTTGTACACGTGGTAAGTGTTATGCTCTCTTTACTGCAGAAAATATGCCTTTGCACCGTTCAGCTAACTAGTACTGAGCATGCGCAACAGATATTGGGAGAATGTGCAATCATTTTGGTTATTCCAGAAAGCAGTCTTTATGACGATCTTGAAATTACATCACTGCTCTCACATTCTGGAAGAAATTGTTTCCCGTTGTTTAGGCGATTGACATAGATCAAAAACGCGACGAGCATTTTTGTCCCTAGCGAGGCGAAAGAAATTCTAGGACCTACAAGCGCACGTGAGATGCAACAAAACAAGCTAAAATTGATAGATTGCCTCGTGGCTACTCTCTAACAGACAAAGAGTATGGTGCTTGGCCGCTAACAGATAAGATCTCTGTATCCCCCACAAGGGCATTTTTATGGGCCTCAAAGGATTTCAAGGTACTTATATCTCAAGTCGTGAAATATCGCATCTCATATGCAAGGTAAACGCATTCATGGTAACCTTCTCGATGACACCAGTAAAATGTGGTAAAAACAAAATTATAGTACGCAGATTTTAAAGTTTTCAAGAAAAAAACTATCGACCATGCGAGGTTAATTCTAGATGCGTGTCCTATTTAGCTGTTGCCGCATATAGTCAAGTACCTGGAACACGATGTCAATCGTCAACACAATGTAATGGCTATGTCTCGGCATGTGCACGATGTATGCAATCGGTTTGTATCTGTGTTAATGGTGCAGCGTCGAATGGTGCAACATGCCTACAGATGCCTCGAGCTCTCTTACAACAGGTACTTTAAAGAGTTCAACAAAATTTGTGCTCTATTCTTTTTCCATTTTGCATCCGATTATTTTTGGCTTTTTAGTGAGTATCACATTCAACACACGATTCCGGAAGTCATTTCAGGCAGTTTTCTTTGTGTAATATGAATTTGACATGTGCACAACAGTCTTGGCCTATAGGGATGTTCTGAAGTCCAATTCAAAGAGATGCATCACCGCACAGATCTCAAATATACATCCTCATGTGTTCCTTGAATTTTTCAATACAAATCGGTATATGGCCGTTTTCTTACGACTTTTAACTTCCGAAAAAAGCGATCTGCAGGCAAGATCCGGTTGTGATCAATATGGATCGCCGTGCAAATTCGTTCTTAGCACAGCTCGTAGGAAGCCATTATTCGCACCTATTGGAAACATCACTGAACAGCCGCGTAAGTTGATCTAGTTTTCGAATTTCAAGATGCTGAATTCAAACGGTCGATAAATTTCTGAGGGTCACTTCTGTTGAAAACGTCCGACAGCTGGTAAGGCAGATGAAGGACGCAAAGTCAAGCTGTTTCCTCAACAGCTTAATCACTGTAACAACCCATGGTCGCACTAGAACAAAGAGCTATATGTGTAGCATTTACAAAACTAATATGTGGCAGAGATCGATAAGATATCGTGCGACTCAACTGCTCAACTTGCACAGGTAACGTGATCGTTGAATTGAAGATTTTGATGCAACATAAAGGCAAACATTGCCTATTGTCCAGTGATGACGAAATAAATAAAATAGAATAAATAAATAAATGAAGGTAGTAAGAGATGGTGCAAAAGTTATTCCGAAAGCGTTGTTGTCAGCGGTTCAAGTGGAATGAATTTCATTTCATGTGAGGCAAAATTATGACGGAAGTAGAAGAGACAGCAGGTGGAGAAGAGAGAGGAAGCAGGAGAGATAGAGGAGGAGACAGAAATGAATTTCAATTCGTACGTCACAAAGTTATGATGGACGATCCCTTCCAAAACCAGTCAATTCATCTATGAGACTGAGCAAGAAATTGTTAGGCGTTTGTGATGCGCTTGACGATAGCTTCAAATATGATGTTTGGAAGACGGACGAGTGCACAATGAAAACTTCTCGTCCTCAACTCAGATATTCTCCAGTAAAAAACTTTCTCGCCGTAGGGGATTTTGTTTTTTCGATCGTATGGTGGATAGTATGTTTGACGTCTTTTTCTTATATATTCAAAATAAGTTAGCTAAATCGAAGCTACAAAGAAATTTGCGTATTTCATTTGCATCAATGATATGAAATATGAGGAAATTTAGTGTGGTTCAATGTGGCGACTAAACGTTCATGTATTGCGGACGCAAATATTGCTGGTATCGACGTGGACAGTACTTGCCTACCCAACGAAAAATGCATCAATGGAGAATGCAGAATGTGAGCGAATCTTGTATCATGAAGAAGAGATTAATAATATCCATCCAAGTGAAACGATAGCTGAGCTGATTGTGGTAACTCATATGAGCCTGAGTCGAGTGGTTATGCCACCTGGCCTTAGTCTAGTTTCTGCAGCTTTAGTAAATGGCTATATTTAGTGTAAAGCATGCATCGACAATCCAGAAATGACATAAAAAGTATAGCTTAATTCATGTGGAATGATGTGGCGATCATGCTTCCAGGAAATTATGGCCAGGTGAATACGGATGTATGAGTGACGAGGAGTGTTCATCGCGTTGTATGAATACTTATTGCGAAAGGAAAAGCGACAAAAATGTACCACAATGCCAATGCAAGAATGGCATGCTACTTTACGGAAGATGCTGTAAGCGCATTTTTCAATTTCAAAAAACAAATAATTGGCCGCAAAATAAAGCGTCTAACAAACTGAGTGATCATCGACTACTTCCAGCAGCATGAAATCGTGCACTGAGATCCAACTGTCATGAGAAGGGATGATGGGTCTCAACTTGGACCGTTGATTTCTGCAAGAATTGAGGATCTAGTGGGCAAACCCGTAGAAAATCCGATAAGTTACTTGCCCATTTGGAAGAGTTCCATCAAATCCTAAAAATGCGGAGACCTGAGCTTTTCCGGGAAGCATACCTCAACTCCCCAATAATTACAGCTTTGTAAACTAGCCATCTTGTACATTAGACCAATTTCTTCCGCTCATGCGAATGAAACTCTTGTAGATCAACCTACCATTTAAGTCAGTGATTACCAGTTTATTTTTCTTTAGCATTCCTGGCTTCTCAAAGTTCCCGAAATTCACGAAGTTTCTTGAAAACTGCGATGCCCTGTAAAAAGCCAATCGCGTCTTCGCCATAGGCTGGTTTGGGAAAATTATACTTTGTCCTTGAAGAGAAGAAGATATTTTGGTCGGCTAGTTTTATTTATGTCACTAGTGACCGTCGCTGGTTTTATTGTGGTTTAATTCTCTGGGGCATCATATTGGATGTGTGGATCACGAAACAAAGTTTACAGAAAGAATTTTCGTGCAAAGAATAACTAATAGATAGATCTGTTTTGTTAGTGCGCATTTTTAGTGCCTAGAAATTCGTTCTTTATAGATAAGTTACTGATTTAAGTGTTCCTATCAACGTATTTCTTGTGGCTTTCACACTTTTCCAAATAGATACGGTTTGAATCCACTTCAAGTGAGTTTTTTTAATGGATGCCTATAGGGTCCGCAACCGAAAATCTCCCACATGCAAATTTGACGTCAATTTTAACCTTTCATAAACTCGGATGAATTGCGATAAATTAAGTAATCTTATTATAGAAATATTACTGCCGCAATTCCCCTCGGCTCATTGTAAATGTCAGCGAGGAATTGTTTATTGAATAATGATGGGCCATACCCTATCGTAAGATTGAGGAATTGAGGATCCAGACATTAGAATATCATATACGAATGCAAGCATCTCAGTAAGTAAAATGCACCCAGACAAGCAAACGTTTTTTCAGAGCATCTTTTTTCTCCGCACTAAAATTTTTAGGTAAAACTAAACAGTCTATTCTTATTCTTACTCATTGTTGCTTCTAAGTGGTCAATGATTTCTAAGCAATTCATCATTGAGGGGGAGGGGAGGAGGTGCCAACCTTTTGATGTTGTAGTTGCTTCTCGCAAATGGTATGCAAACAAAGAAAATTTTCGGAGCATTGAGGGTTTTATTTGAGCATCGAGAGTGTATGGGTTTTCTTTATGGGGCATTCTTTTGTGCTTGGTGTTTCATTGTGTTCACTTTTTATTCGAATCTCGAAGTGGTTCTAGAGCGTTTTTCTTACCGAATACCACTCATGATTCTTTAGCGTTCAATTCTCAGATGTCAGAAATATATACACATCTGATATTAGTCGATGATAGCTCGTAGCATTTTTATGAAAGCCTTAGCCATAAATAACACATTGGCGTGCTTGAGTTATGCCAAACGAAGAGTAAATAATCTCCAATCTCATGGGCTATATTAAGGGTGGGACGCAAGAAACTGCTCGAAAAAAACGGTTAGTGTATATAGAATTTGATAGAAATGAGAAATACAGCTTGCCTCATTTGTTTTTCCCTTCCCACCCGGTCCCTCTCCCCATTTCTCTTCCCTTCCCAAAAAAAGAAAGCTGTTAGTTCGCATAGTGCAGTCCTCTCCTTCTTCCCTGTGATTTCGTCCACTCCGTAATTACAGATCTCATGTTGTTGGCTTAGTACTCTTGTCCTTGGGATGAATACGCCAAGGAGTAGTTACCTCAACATATGCATATTCACATGTATAAATACGCATGCACACGACCGCGCTATAATGCACTCCCAAAGACGCAGCAAAACCTAACAGGGATATGCGAATTACCTAGAAAAAGTGAACGGGAACAATAGTATCTCTTAACTCCCTCTGGATTTCTGGATGAGGAGAGGCATGCCAGTCTCATCAAAGCATGGAATGACCTTTGGCCCTTTTATTTCCACTTGCTGAAGGAAAGAGTGTTGAGGCAGCTAGTGACAGTGCATTCGAGTGAATGTATTATAAGTTCTAGCCTAAGATATGGACATCCTAAATACTTTTCCCGTAGCAAGTTTTCAACGAATTCTTCCTATAACTTCTAAGGGCCACTTTTAACTACATGGATTGACTCTACGTGACGCTTATCACGTAGTAAGACGATTGCACAATTGGATTCATAAATGGAATCCCCGAAGTGTCTCCACATCTAACATATCCTAGAATGGCATTCAGAATGCTCAGAAAAGCGATAGAGCCTTTGAGCTCGCTAGATTCTCAATACAACCCTCGATTGCCACAAACAAAGTTTGCCTGTTCGAAGAAGGTACTATTAATTGCTAGCCGATATCGAGGATGCAGCATAGGTGTTAAATAGGCATAAAAAGCTGTTCAATGAAGCAGAAAACGGCATCAAATAAGCATTTCATTTATAGTAAGGGATGAGCGATTCCTATAGATTATCCCGACGATATTCGGATCTATGAAAGGTGCCCTTTTACGAAAAAAAATTTCTTACAGTCAGTGAATGCCCACAAGGTTTTCACGAAAGTGGCGCATATTGTATGCATAATGACGAAGAACAATTCTGGACGGATGCGAATGCACAAAACACACTCAACAACCTACTGAATTCAGGAAGTTGTTGAACGAGGTGAGTGGTGTTTATGAGTTTAAAAGTTGATTTAATTAAAAAATTAGTTAGCCGCTTCGTTAAGTTTTAGCCTATCGTTAGATTTCAACAAGAATTTGAGCGCATAAGAAGAATTCTGGTAGTGAGCATAATTTAATGACATAAAGAATGTGTATTAAATAAGAATTAATATTATTTTTAATAGCATTTTAATAGTACTAATAGCATCAAATAATCTGACTAGTGGAAACGATTCCAATAACATCCACGTCCTTTTCTCCTCTTTTTCTTATCCTATGAAACGAGAAACAAATTATAGATCTATTAAAACAACTAAAGCTTTCACATTCCCTCAATTACTGCAAATTCTTCCTCGACGATGTGACGAGGTTCTTGCCTCCCACTGATGTTTACTTTATTATAGCAATTTATGTCCATGTGTTTACCTATCCCTTGTACAATTATGTCCATCCTTTAAGTAATTTTCAATAAGCGAACCATAGAAACTATAACAAAATTTGTTGAGTACATAGGTGATTCCGTTTCACGTTTCATTACGATTCACCATGATTTTAATTAGTTCTTGTACCTAAGGAAGCAATAAAGTTCACATGTCATACCTGTTCCATTGATAGGTCAAGTGTTACTTTATAAGTAGATGTTTTGATATAGCACTCTTCTAGAAACGCCTACTTTCACAGGAAAACAAATCCCAGCATTGCTTTCTGAAATTTAAATTTAGAAGGCCAGTTCGTTGGATGGGCTCAAGCAAATAAGTGTTTCGGTGACATGTTCATTTATTTATTTATTTATTTATTTATTCATTCATCTATTTATTTATTTACTTATTTATTTATTATTTACAGAGCAGCGGTTTGTACATCGAAGGAGGCGTATCACCTCATGGCTGTATATATGTTGTTCGAATGTTGCACTCTTTAGTGAATGAGCTGTCAAGATTGCTATGTAACATAGAATATGTCTACTTCGTTTGCCGGGTTAAAATAAATTGTTCTCTTTTTTTGCAGTCAACATTTGTCTCCACATTCTAGTGTCCATGCGTTTAGGTATGTCCGTATGCCCATTTGGGAGTTTCAACTCGGAGTTCATTATAGCAACAGCTATGAAATTTGACGGATATAAGGCACATAGCTGAATGATTTCCTCTGCCAAATTTCAAGCTGCACGATCTATTGTGGAAAAAGTTCAAGGTGTTGAAAGTTCGTACAGCCTTGCATTTACCTGGATTGTCATTCTGCACTGATCAGATTACAACAAAAAACCTTTTTTCACTCGAAGATTCGGGTGGTGGGTGTCGGTGATTTATACAGCTCGCTGATCTTGTAAACCAAATGCAAAAGTGCATATTATTTCGGTCCTTACGATGCTGTGCCGTAACTAATTCTTTCTACTAAAACCGCCTAGCTGCATCCGCCTACATTTAAGTTGACATTTTAATAAAGATCTTCTACTATTGAACTGGCTGGGTTCCTGACGAACGGGAGCAAAGATCGAGCAGAAACTTCTTGGAAATCTAAGTAAGCGACCTGCACCCAAAACAACCTCTTAATGAAAAAAAACCCCCGAGCTCATATGAGCAAAAAACATCACAACGCCAGTGACTACCATTGTCACAATTGCAACAAAGAAATGCGACATCTGGGTCAATAGCGTCTGCTAACAACGGCAGATCGTGCACTCAAAGTCTCATCCACTCTGCGGGCTATGCAAACGTTGAGATGTTGCAATTTACCCTTAAGATGGCCACTTCTGAGTTGACACAGTGTACATTCGTCTATAGATCGGCTCATTTGGCTACAATCAGAAAGTAGGAAAACGTACTTTGGCGAATAGTGCTTTCAGTGCTTTTCTATATCCGACCAGATTTGAGCGTAGAAAATGTACAGAGATGGCCGTCATACCCATCTATATGATATGTGATTAATTCTGTGATTTTAACTCCGGAGCCACTAAAGCCAAAGCTAAGATATTTGGCGAAGTTCACATAAAAGAATGATTGCTCATACCAACTCTATGTCTAAAAATTATAAACACTGTACGATTGGTCGCCCACCAGACCCATAGCAATATATGGAGAAGGATCTGCTACGAGCTCTGGTACGATGTAGCACTTTTGTATTCTACTGATCGGACTAACCGGTTTCACAAGTTGCCCAACGAAGAATGAAATAAACTACCCGTAAAAATACCCGTAAAAATCCGACTACCCGTAAAAATCGGCAAATAATTATTTTTTAATGAAGCGATAGTTTCCGATGTACCGACATGTATAGGATGAAGTCCTACTGGTAGTCTGCATGTAAATTTTTAGCTACTTGAGGTGTATAGTATTTGTTCCGATATTGAAGAATGGCAGTGACTTATGGTTGAGGAGACTCGGCTATGCTGTATATTTTACCTGACAACGTCCATAACTACTCTCAATGGCTCTCAGAATGAAGCTAAACACATATACACAAGCAAGCATAATATCACCACGAGGTACGTCGACAAATCGAAAACCGCAGAAGAAATTACCCGAAGAGATTTTCATTTATTTCCATTTCCAGTTCTATCTGTAGTCAGAGCTTTGCGGCTCAAGTTCTAGCAAGGAAACAATTTTTCCTCAGCACAACTAGAGCAGCATTTCGTTTTTTTTCAACCCGCAGCAAAGTCGCGGAGTCGATCTCAGATATACTCAGATCATCGCAAAATTTCATAACTGAGAGTTTCAAAGCAAAAACGTGCTATGAAACCAGCTCTGGAGGACTAAATCGTGAGGATAGTATCTTCCTCCCTCATCGCACAACCCACTTTGCAGCGTCATGAAATTCCAGAAAATGAAGCCTTCATGCATGCAGATGCGAAAAATTGCGTCCTTTATAAAAACTTGACTACACCGATAATGGTCATATATTTGTACTCTCTCAAAGACGACTATTAGCATTATTCTTTCATGCGTGTTGAACCAATCTGCAAAAAGAATACACTCTGCATATGAGGCAATTAAAAATTTCTTTCCTCACTTGTAAAGAGATTCGTTTTTGAAGTTTTTATAAAGCCCACCCACCTAGACCTACTCGCCTCAATTCTAGTGGAAATTCTATCGACAATATAGTAGAGAGAGTGCTTCAACTCATCATTTGGTAGTTCGACAATGAAATTTGCTCCGATGGTGATGGAGCCTAAAACGACACCCTAGCTATCTTCCCGTTAATGTGTATTATTTCAAGAAATGCTTCAAATTCTTAAGTTATTTCTAGATATGCAGCTTAGACAATTTCTTTTGAATGCAAAAACCAGAAGTATAGCCTCTATCTTAGGGGGGTTCACCTATCTATTACATATCACAATTGAATACAACAATGAACATGTTCGCTTATAAAACATCAAAGATATACTCCGTTCTAAATTTGCTTCTAAGGAAACTCTAACGAATAATGGCTAACCTAACAGCGTTTTGTTGATACTTCCATCAAATAAGCCGAAGGAATGAATATATCAAGGGAAATAAAGACATAAGTAATCGATATTCAAATTAAAACATACCATATTACTAGTACTGAAACTTGTGCGACACATACTAGTACAAATATATCCCCGTAAGATTTCAAGCATCTCAGGTCTTCGCGGCAACCTGGTGGTAGAATCAGCAGCAAAAGATTAAAAGAACTACGAGACAGATATCCTTTGAGCATTTAAGATGGTTTGGGGTTTTAAGGATATATGAATCAACTTCTAGATTTGAAACTTTAGGAAATTGGGTGCTATTCTCGGGAATTTCTGAAAAATTCGTGTTATTTTCCTAAATCTGTGGCAAGAAGCGGGATATTTTGAGTGGAAATGATTGCTATTATCAGCCTACCCTACAACTTGATGACTTGTTATTCGCAAGTTGAGTGATTCAATTAGTAAGCGAGCGGACGAAACCGTCGTCTGAAGGCCAATCACTATATGAGCGTTTGATTGTGTGAGTTCAAATTTTTGTGCACCTTGTCAAGTTTAATGCTGTGCCACAAGATGATATTTCAGTGCCTGTTTCTGGGTGCTGCTTATTGGCTTATAATAGTTGAAAGATCGAGAGGCGACAATGATCGAATATGTCCCCTCAATTCGTTTGACTGGAATATATTCTGTTGGGACACCTGTAAAACAAGGTGCGAAGTGTGAAAACACCGGTTATATTCGTATTTTTGTGAGGTGTAGAGGCAATCACCTATCCGATAGAATTAAATAAATTTGATTCATTGTTACGCAGTGTAAATATAGGCAGTGTGAAGGCGAACAAAAAGAAAAATGCAAAATACGAAAACAAGTGTACTGCATCGGAAATGAGCGATCATAAGTGCGTGAGGAAATTCGCAACGCATCACGATAGATGTCAGCAATCAATGGCACGATGGAGATGGTGTTGGTGCATGAGCACAAGACTCTTGTGGTGGTGCCCGTGGTGGTGGCCGAGGACGTACAGGACATTCCGAGTGACAAGAATGTGTCTCATCCGCAAATCCATAACAATTACAACCAGCATCACCAACACATTGTCTAAAAAATAAAACATCGATAAAAAGCTAACAGGTGAAGCTGCACCACCATGGTGTGAGTTGTTCAAATATCACCTACCGCTCGAGTGAGCTTATAGACAGTGCCATGCCAAATGGATTTCCCTCATACGATAATAGACGACACGTATTTGTGCGGACAGCTGGGAACCGGGGCCTAAGAAGAGCCCAGCAAAAGTACGAGGAACTTTGATAGCCCTAACAATAGATCATAGAGTATTAATAACAATTTTAATCAAGATTTTGAAAGCAGTCGAGTAGCGAACAGTTCTGATCACTCTCTAGATATGAAGAAAAAATATTATAGGATGTAATGAACATAGAGCGACATATATCATATGACCCATGGTATATATAACACGACCCACCCCATTATATGTGCTCTTCTTCTCAACTTTTTTTAATGTAGTGCTATTATGTGAATGTATTAAGAAAAAAGGGCAAAAGAATTACGCCAATTCAGCATCAATTGAGTAGGTGGTGAATCAGACTTCAAGTGTATTCAAACTGCCTCTGTTTCCATATATTTTCACGCGTGCTGTTCATATTCTTTCTTTGCTCTATGGAAGCATTACTCTCGACTAAAGCATAGATTTGCTGAATTTCAAGAAAAGCCATCAAAAATGCTCGCTAGGTGGCCAACTATTATTAAAGTAAGCAATTTTAGCAGATAAGCATCTATCTCATAGAATTTAGAAATACCTGGATCGAGTGATGGTGCCCGTTGTACATGGCTCTACAGCCGAACACGCACTCCATGGACACCACGGAGTCCAGTGGCATTGTGGAATACATGGTTGCATATTGCACTGATGGAACTCACGATCTGGCCCCGGACACATGCACGCCTCATCGAATCCACCACCTAATTAATATTTCTCATCAATGATCATTCTAGCTGGAAGAGATTGGCATAGAGGATGATATTCCCAACAATTCCTCAGATATGGCAACACAACGAGAGAAAGAGGTGTCTAGTCCCTCTCAATGATAAGCTGAAGCTGCATGAGAGACTATTCGTCCAACTACAATTCCTCTATATTTCGAACGACAATCAGTCTTATTTGCTTTACTCTAATAACAGCTTATTGTCCAGGTTTAGAGGCATTCATTTGGTGGATAATGAGCAGGAAATTGATCCGATCACATATTTGAGGATTTATTCTGGAAGTGGTTCAGAAGTTACTTCAGAAATAAGAAATGATTGGGGTGGAGTCGACTGAATAATCAATTTTGGGCGAATTTATCACAGCGCGTCGCCAACCACTTAAAAAGTTTTTGTTCCTTATCTCCTTTCGTGTGCTCACTGGCTATAGCCTACCATTCATTTTCAACAGTAGCTGAAGTATATGGATCGTCGAGTGTTATAAATGTTGGCTGAATATCCCTCGTGCTACGAAATATGTTCTCTTCACACATATTAGACTGCTATTCTGAAATCTGTTACAGTTAGAATCCCACCATCTTCATTTCGAACCTTTCACTTCATATATGAAGCGTTTGAATAATCGCTTGAGGCTAAAAGTGCTGAAGATCCGCTTGATGAATTAAATGTAAATATTACGCCTTTTAGCAGCAAACTGCTTCCCATATTTGAAGCGGTGTCGTAGAAACCAGAAAGATCACCTGGCGCAGTTTTCTGGCAGACCCGCTCTCGAATCATACGTCCTCCTCCACATGGACGATCACAATTGCTCCATGGAAGCCAATCTGACCAATGACAACAAGGACGCTCGTTACATGGTATCGCCTCCTAAGATGAACGGCAATTCCATTCAGCGTTCGAACAACTTTTGCTACCAAGGCTCAAACTCTACTATCCAAGCTTGCAGCTTTGAACTGAATTTCCAAAAGTTTGACTGAACAATTGAGAAACCCAAATTGGTACGCTAATTCTGCAATTCAATCCCATAAGAAACAATTACAAACATAAACAAGCATAGCAGCATGCCAAATCACCTCCTATGATATGGCCTTTGCTATTCGTTCACCTAATCAACCACTTTGACTATAAACCAAAGCAAGAACACAGGATGCATTCACATATTAAGTGACTATACCATTCACGCGGTTCATTTCTAAAAGGGTCTTCTTGCTCAAGTGAGCATGAGCATGACACAGCAGCAGGTTTGATACAAGGCATCATCCTGTGATGTCAACTGTAATCATCAGATTTCACGACACTAGCTTCAGTGGTTCTTGAGCTGACGCCTCCACTAAGCAAGTACCTTTGTAAAGCAACTTGGCATAGGCACATAAAAACGACCAATAAATAGATGCCTTAATGCCACTCTCCATCCGAAGCAGTATCAAAATATTTGTCTCTGAAGCGATCCGTTAGGCTGTTTGCGTGTCTGCATTTCCAATATCTTGAACTCGTCAAATGCAGAAGCTAGGGGAATGAACTATTGATGCTTATAGTATATAAAATAGGGTATTTCAGTCCATCTATCAACTCCGGAAGGAGTTATACGCACACAGACTGCCAGAAATCTGTATGCATCTTACACAAATCAAATCAAAGAAAAACGAATCCTTAGTGGGAGATTCAAACGAATGACCGGATCGGTTAAAATAATATGCGCGCTTAATCCTTTTTTAACAGCTGAAGTAATTAGCTAGTCTGCTGAAGAGGATACAAAGGCATATATCGCTCCAACTTTTTTTAAGCATGTTTCTTTATTTGTTCAGTGACCCGGTTGGTATGAGATGAAAATAAGACGAACGGAGGATGCAATAAACTTTTTAACACTTTTAAATAATTTTGATAATGTTTACTTAAATAAAATGAAATATTTTACATGAGATCATTCAATTGTGCAAATTATACCGACCGAATCCTGTACTTCTAGCTTCAGCGATTCTTCGATTGAATTTGCCGAAGGTATATATGAGGTTGGCATAATGTATCGTGCAGATGGGAAATTTCCCAAAGCGTATATAAAGGAGTGGAAAGTTATATCTGAGCAGCTAAGTAGAGAGGAGTCCTTTTATACTACATCAACCGACTCCAACCTGTTGTAAAAATAAGTTCACATATGCCGATCCTGTTTATGACGCGAAGCCGATCAATTAAAATATATGCAAACAATTTGCCAATCGAGAGTGTTTTTAACCGCTCTCTCGATTCCGATGAACTAACTTAAATTCAGATCATCCAATAGTTATATTTTAGCAACCATATTTTGCATCTTTAGATTCGATGATTCTCGAGTTGAAATCATCAAATAAAGAGAAGGATAAACGTTTATAAATAAGTATAAACATAGCGTTGTTATAATGCCCTCTCCTGATGCAAATTCCCGAAGACGCATTAAACATAGCAGATATCTTTTAAGGCACTTTTCTTAGGCAAATACAGATTCGATTCCTTAGCATATTTCGAGCAATCGTAGGAAAAATTTGCGGATGAAGTTTTAGAGCATCTGAAAAAGGTCAACCTTTTCTATAAGCATGACCGAATGGTCAGAAACCAGGCAATTCTATGATATAGACTACGTTATATTCATCGCCGAAGCTTGCATGATAAAATTACTTGTTGAACAGGAAGACGCATACATTTAGGACTAGTGCACAAACGAGGCTGTCACAGCTTGCTTCAAGGGAAAATTTTACAATTAAAAGAAATACCCAATAAATGCCAAGACTTCACTGTGGATTTTTCCATTTGGCGTGGCCATCTGATATCTTGCTTTCATGATTGGCACTCCGCGGTAGATAAAAATCACCAGATTGAAGTGATTTACACTGACTATGCTAAAGCCTTTGATATGGTCTGCAACCAAAAACTGTTGATCAAACATAACGGTTATGGGATACGTGATAAACTATTGAATAAACTATCACTCACCATTCTCGGACCAAAGCAACCTTCGGCCGGAGCACCAGCAGCTAGGCATTGACGGAATCGTGTCTTTTCACCTGGACCACATTCGGCATTGCATCGTGACCAGTCGCCCCATGGGCTCCATGCCGGGCATGGCATTTCCGTACAGAATTGCGTTTCCTATAAGTCAGACAAGTTGTTCATTACTGAACTCATCTGTTAGTGATCCCGCTGAGCAAGCCTATTAATCTTTGAGGATAGGCTCATTTTTCCTGACTTCTTAACGAAATGCTTATTATTCATTGCGTTAAATAGTTGTTGGCCCGTTTTAATCGACTTGGATAACCCGAACATCGCTCACTCTACGATATATTAAGCCGTACTTTCGTAAAATTCAACAACGGAGGTAATCTCACCAATCAATTCTCTATTCACCAGCTAAATCGACCTTTAGATGATAGGTGGTCGATGATCAGAAAGTTCAAGATGGAGATTTGATCATCGACCACACCAACAGTCTAAAACCGGTCCTTAGAAGTGCAGCGATCGAATTGTTTCGACCAATTGCCTATCATCGATCGCCTATCACCTCGCAATCGTTAAAAATGAGATAGAAGCTGATATATTTTCAGAACGACAATGCTCAATTCGTTTGAAAAACTTCGTTCAGCTCTAATTCTAAGAATTCATTGGGAAATCGCAATGGAAGATGGTTTAACATGAAAATGAACAAGTTGTCGTCAAAGATTGAGTGAAATTTCCGATGCCTAGCATTGGAGTCACAGGCTTCCCTCATTTGAAACACTGCCACCCCTCTCCTACCGTTTAACAAACGCCAACATTTCTACCTTCGCTGAAAGAAAAAAAAAACATGGAGCCCTTTCACTTAACAGTCAGAATATCATGCTACCTTATTTCACTTGGATTTGCCCCCCACAAAAGGACAGAAAATAAAGTGATTGCTTCTTTGAGTAAACCTCTTTTCCTCCACAATGTATTCAGCAAAATCTTCGGATATTGCATCTAGCGTACTTGGTGATACCCGATATGCTCTCAACTACAATCATGTCATAAAATCGCGAAATGAGAGGTTGAAGCTGGTGCAGTTTTCGGGCATGTTTTATGCACCTCTCTATGAATATAGGTTCCATCCTTCAGCATTTTAGTAGATTATAGGTAGAGGTAGGCAGATAATAATAGAGGTAAATGCAAAGCAAAAGAACGCTTGACTAATAACTTCGTTGTGCCCTTCGCATTCATTTCCATATTGACAAATGCGGGTTCGATGTTTAACACCCTCTCCACAAGTTACAGTGCATGGCGTCCACTCGTGCCATTGTGACCAGAAGGCACAAGGTGGCAAATCACAAGGAACCTGTTCGATCCGCTCACCTTAAGCACACGCTTCATTTGTGAAAATAGTTTGGAGAACTATGAGCTCAAATAATTACGCTACGCTTATGCCTTCAATTATTATATATAACAACATAAGTTTCACTAGACAAATAGATAATAACAGTGAAGGCAATGGATGACTCACAATATCTCTATGAGCCTTATCGTAATATGATAGAATCTCCCACTTCCCCACTTCCTACCCCCACCAGCACTGTTTCGTTTGAGAAACCGTTTTAGGATATAAAGTCTATGAATTATAAGCTTAGGCTAATTCAAAGTGAGTTGAAGATAATTTTGCATACATATTCTATCAGATTATATTGTCTCGAATCTACTACTCGGCTGGTTATGCCAAAATGAAACTATTGATAGAGAACTCATTCCTCGCATATACACTGTTAGATGATCACGCAATTAGCTCATTATTGATGGACATTTGGAAGGAAGCGGTCAGAAATGTTTCCTCTGAAAGGATTTTAAGGAAGTACTGAGAACAGCAGAACGCCGGCTTGCGAAACTTGCTGGATCTAAGAATTGCAAATGTGGACATCGTTCTAGCTCTTCTGGCAACCTTTGCTTAATGCTTTTGATTTTATCTATTTTAATGCATCCTACGTCCGGCTTATCAGTGATAATTAGACAGAAACGTAAGTTGTTTAAAGCTCAAGTTTGTAAAAAAGCTTTATAGACAACAGCGTTGATATGAATATGAATAAAACCGGGTTGATGCCTACCAGGACAAAATCCACCAATACATGTTCGTTGTCGAGTTAGAATACCATGACCGCAGCTCACAGAGCATTGCGACCAATCATCCCATTCACTCCATTGTGGACAAGGAGGCGAATTCGGACAAGGTATCTCCTCAAATCCATCACCTTAACAAATCTATTTTTCATAGCAAATTATAAGATTTTTTTCGGTTTTGCTGCGCTTCTTGTAAAACTCTCCTCTAAAATCCTATTAATAAGACTATATTGCTGGCAAGCTTAAACGCTCACCTTAGGCAAAAATGCTTGTTACACAAAAACGCGTACTATAGCGTTGATGCAATTATCATCAGTCCGGACAAGGATACGGGATGGATCACGAGGATCGCGAGGCCGGAAATATCAAACGCCGTCAAGTTTCGGTAAGGTATAGCTGTCACAGTGGAAATATAGGTTCGACAGTGACCGGTGGTCGAATCGAATAATGGACAATACCATTGATCAGGGGCACTAGCTTCCTGTATTTTCTGAACACGTTCTGAAAACCGTCTTAAGTGATCCTCAGCAAGCAAAAATGCCGACAGTTTAGACAAGCAATGAATCTGTACAAGCTATCCAGACTTTTCTAGCCAAACATTTGCAAAGACGGAACTGATCACCAGTCGATGGTTATCGAACGCCGTTCAGTGGTACTTCCGTCGAGCAAAACTGAACTCTGTTGATTTACTGATGCCTTACTACTACTAACAAGCACTATCGGCTAAAACATGAATTACCAAGACAATGCCCATCTCCAATACATTGCCGTTGACGTGACATCACTCCATCCGGACCACAAGAGACAGAACATCTTGAGAATGGTGTCCACTCCGACCAGAACGGGCATGCTTCCATACCGCATTGTATCTCTTCAACACTTTTGCCTAAAATAACAGGAATATGCAAATTTTGTTTCAGACGAATCGAACGACAATAAAGAATCCAAAATGAGAGTAAACACCGCCACGGTTATCTTAGAAACGACGGAACATGAAGACATAGTTTGCGCTTTAGGGCTATACCCTTTGAACTTCATTGGCTTGCATGTGGTGGAAGAAAAAGTCTGGATATAAAAAATATATTTGTATCGCTTGCCTGATATACTCAAAGTTAAGAAATGAGAAAATTATGACCATGATATTCAACGGATTCAGTTCAAAAAGAAGGCCGCTAATCCAAAATTCTCTACGTCCCAAAGATGGAAGTTCATTTCGAGCGACGAATTTCCCACAATCAGCTACCGGTCGTCTCGACCTACCGCTGACGTTGAGTCCTAATAAATACCTCATACTCTGACTTCCTTAGTTTTAATTCTGATGGCAGTTGAAGCACTCTACAAGCAAGAACACCCCACAACACTACCGAGATAAGCAATGATGCTGCCGAGATAAATGCTGATAAACTGATAATTCATCGCCGCGTCCCCTCACTGATACTCAGAAAACGCTATCAAATCTTTAGGCGGTAGCTTTTAATAAGTAAATCTCTGTTTGTGCGGTTTTGGCGGACAGTTCTATCGATCGAGCAACCTTCGCCGACAAAAACCTAGTTGAACGAGCAATATGAACCTGGGCAAACCCCATTTCGACAGAAGCGATGCCTTTTCATTGTCCCTCCTCCGCACGTTACTGTACATGGTGACCATTCGTTCCAAGGCGTCCACTCCGGACATGGTCCAGCATCGCATTTCTCCACCTTAACGAAACGATCAGCCTAATACAAGAGAAAAAGGTCGCTCTTGATTCAGGAATACATCCTGAGGTCAAAAGTTAGCTCTATGGAAGTACGTACTCTCAGATCAAGAAGTGTATAAGCAGTTTCAGAACCTCTCCATAGTAAATAGAGAAGTGGCCACCACTGCTAGCACCCGTTCTCTGAAAACTTTGACCAGTCCTAAACGTATGCGCTCGTTGTGTCCAGTGAATCGATCATTTGTGTGGACTGTCCGACATTTCGCAGTCACAGGTATTCCGAATGAACTATGGAATTCGTACAGATAAAAATGATCAGAGCAATCATTCCCCTCTGTCTTTCTGCGTTCATTCCCTGCCTCTGGTGACCTTTGACCTCCATAAATGTCTATCGTACCCGAGTTGTCTAAATTGGTGTATTCTTTTCAGTGTTTTTTAAGTTCCAACTACTCCGCACCAAATCTGAAGGTATGAGGTGTGAGGATCTGAACGTGGTAATATCTCAATGTCTTCGTCTACCCGATATCACAGGACGGTGCGAGGATTCTATTCGGAAGTGAAAGAATAGCTTCTATGTAATAGTTTCGTCCACTGCAAAGGACATAGGCAAACCCTACAATGTTTGCTTTATCTCTACGAATTGCACAAATTTTTCGTGTCGTTTGGGGCTCTACAAAATTGAACATCCAAACAACGAGCAACGAATTCTCGCACTCATAATGTATTTCCTTCCTGACGTTGGAAACGCTAAACGCTATGTGCTTTTCGGGTTTGAGAATGATAGAAAAACTCAGCAACATTCTGAACGTGCCTGATTAGTGCTGTCATATTTCTGGACATGCCTGATTACCTATCATCACATTTCTGGACATACTTGATTAGCTACGGTTACATTTATGGATGTGTGTGAATATTAGCAGCCTAGTTTCTCGACCTACTTGATTACATGTCGCCACCTCGCTGCATCCCGACAATGAGAAACGGCTTCTCAATGCTTTGGACATACAATATGAACACCTTAAAGTGCCGTGTAGACGTACCCTGTCGAAAACTTCAGTTCCAGAGATTACGCCTCAGGTTCGGGAACATTTCGATTTAATATCTTCGAAGCCTTCTTAACGTAAGCTTCACATATTGCGAATTGGAGGACAATGTTCATAACGCATAGACGGTATTCAAGTGGAAAGCCCAATATGGAAACATATGCATACAAGAAATATCCAAATGTTTGAAATCCCATTTGAACGAAGCTTTGCTTGAACGTTATTTCTCGAAAAAACGCTCACTCGATATGTCAGCGGCAATACAAACGTATTTTTGCACGAATAAGACCTCGAGTGAACAATTTGCAAGGCGAATGGGCTGTCAATGCAAGTCATTGCCGACAATATAGTTGACGATTGTTGTAAGTTTTGATGATATGGAACTAATCTCTTTGTGCCTATATCGTTGTGTCTTCTGGACTCATCCGCTTATTAAACTTCCATTGATACGTTATGACCATTGTTCTCCATGAATCTTACAACACTTCTGCTGAAATGTTTTTTTGAAGATAAGCCCAAAAAAAAAAAGCTTTGTATTGGAGCTCTGAGCGGTCAGGATTTTTGGCAGTGAGCATTTTGTTCATTTGATGGCCATTTTGTCCGCTTGATGGGCATTTTGTCCACCTGATGGGCATTTTGTCCGCTCCGTTGCAGCCATCAAAATAGCACAGCCACTCGTCACTCGAGTTATATGACGTTATAAAGCGCTTTCATTTGTTCTTTTCCGCAACTTGTCGAATTATTTGCAACTGCGAATTGCATCACAAACTAAGAAGCTAACCTCAAAATCAGGACCCTCACATCGAAGATTCCCCAATTGGCAATAACGTGTCCTTGAGCGTTCGCCAATTCCACAAGTTGCTGTAAAACATCGGCATTCAAAGATTGAACGAAAAACAGAGATCTTTGACTATAAAAAAGTTGTGAGTGTTATGGAGCACTATTTATTGAATAAAATGTACCTTTTATAGCAATTTTAGATAAACATAAAAATCCATTGCTACAAGCTGTTCTTCTAACGAATAGCTACTTTCCTCGATGGATCGAAAATTTTCGCACTTTTATACCTAAAAAGCAGCGTTCCTAGAATTTTGGTCTTCTCAGCGATCTGGTGAAGACTAATATATAGTCTCTATTAGCATGAATTCTTTTAACTCTAGCCTAGCATAACGTTTGCTATTTTTTTAAAATTTGATCACTCGCTGGCTGAATTTTGTCGACAATTTGAGCATTTTCTCATGAGAACTCTAGTCGCTCTATCATCTAATCACTTATCGATTCTTTTCAAATTCAGACTGATATCGGATGCCAATATTTCTGCACTAAATTCATTCGATTTAGTAGAGTATATAAAGAGCACAAAATAAAGTTGGAATCGTCGAAATATTCCCAATGCTCGGTAAAAGTACTGAGAATGGGATCACGAAACGGCAGCTGAGTGGGGATATGGAATTTTGTGGCCATAATTCTGAGTAAATTCAATAGCGCATCCTAAAAAATCCCATACTGAATGAATTATGAAAATATAAGGTACACATTGCATATTTTAGAATCAAAGTGACAAATTTCGATTGTAAGTAAAAGATGAAAACTCCTGACACAAAGAAATGATTGATCATCATAGAGGGATTTCTGCCAAGGGCAAAAAGTGATCATCTATGTTAAACTTTAGAAAGTGATAGCGATATGTTGCACCCAGAGATAAGCGACTCTAGAAATAATTTGTGCAAATGTTTACCTTTACATGGACTCCATTCACACCAATCGGACCATGCTTTACAAGGACGCAGCTCACAAGGTCGTTGCTCAACATTATCTCCATGACAAAGACCTCTCTCACAGACTCGAGATCTCTCTTGAATGCCAGGACCACAACTGACCGAGCACGACGACCACGGTGACCAAGGTGACCATTCTATTAGACAAGTACTTATAAGCGGTTCTTCATACCTTATTTCCGCGCAGTTCATTGATCGTTAATAGAACTGTTAATGAGAAAATGCTGAGCTATTTATGAAGATTCTCAAATCTATGAAAGGACACTATGCGGAAAACTCTCTACTGCTATAAGTGTAAAAGGAGGAAATAGTGATGTGCCCTATGTACTGACGAAATGTTACAATATGAAAAGGATTTGCAATGCATGATGGAAACGTGAAAAGAATCGGTACATAAAAAGGTTGCTATTTTCGTATCAAAAAGGAGATAAGAGTTTACTGCTATGCGTATGACTGACCTTAAATTAAATAATAGTGTACACAGCATTTTCTTCAAAGAAAACTTGCGTAGAAACGTAGTGTTTATTAGAGGGGGACAGATTATTGTCTAATCACATCTAGCGTATCAGGATATGACGCTTTGAAAACTTGAAGTTCAAAGGTCGCAGCAAATAAGGCGCGTGCCATACACATATGACCCGATGGGGAGATATGCCAAATAAACCACGCTAGAACGTATCGCGGAAGAAGGATATAATAATATCCGAGAAAAATCCCTTTCCAATATTAAAGTTGCAATGCATCTCCGAGGGTGAATGTAATAAATTTAGTTGCGTTGCACTTTTCAAAATAATTATGAAGTAAAACTACAAGGCAGCTTTGAGGTAAGTAAGATATTTATATGGCTATGCACCCTAAATAGTCGTATGACTTACGACAGGTAGCCGACATTTGCAAAACCGATGAAAGCAGGTCTTATAAATAAGATGCAAGAATTTATATGCGAGACACCAAAATTTCACATCTCTCCCATATATATTCCGAGTTCCTGCCCTCATTTATACGTCTAGGATTCCCAACATAACCCTTTAGATGCATGGAATAGGAAAATAAACGAAGCAATATGAATAAATTCCACAGATAATCGTTTTATTTATGCAATGCAATGCGTTCATTATTAGGCGAAAGGGCATTTTTGAAGATTAAATAAACGTAGATGGAAATGATTGGGGACTATTTTGCTTTGCGAAGGGGGAGATAAAGTAATTCAAGAAGTGATGGACTTCTTCTCTCTCTAAGGAAACATTGATTCGAACAATCAAAACAAACGAAATGAAATCGCTCACGATCATTTGCAATTCAAAAGAAACCGTTCATTTATTTGATTAATGTGAAGTAAAAAGTAGAGAGAAATATAAAATAAAGCTTAATAAAAAAATGATGAATAAAAATGATGCGAATTAAGACTATAAATTGAAGCAATTAATGGCTTCATTTTCGACTCCTTCAGGTTAGTACGCATGAAAGATCCACCTTCTAGTGTAGTTCTTAGATGGATTATACACTAAATACCGCAACTCTAGCCTTAGCCGTCTACAGGCAAAACTACCGAGGAATATAGATTTATGCATTGATATATGTGCAGAAACCTTGACAATGCGCCCAAAAATATGCCTAAGAATGCGTTTTTCTAAGAAGGACCCCTACGACTGGTCGAATTTTGGAAATATAAATGCGACAGTTATTCTATTATCTACCAGCTGCTTGAAAATTTGGATGCTTGAATGAGCGAAACAGCGAAAATATATATCGTTGTACAGGCTTTTCTACATTTTTCACAGTTATTTAGACTAATGGAGTTCGCTATTTTATGACAACATGACAAATTGTTTTCGAACACACATCAGCAAATTTTTTTCGCGAGTTTCGAATTCTTTCGTCATCGCTTTAAGAAAGCGAAGTCACAATGAAGGGTCCTTGATTAGAGTGCATATGAGAATAAGCTTGCAGCAGGGGAGATGCTAAAATAGCTACCATCAGCTGGACATGACAGCAGGTAGATATGATCAGTTCGGTATCCCTAGGGCATTCCGCCGTTGACAGCAAGCATTCTGACAGCCATAACGTTTCAATAAGAAGACCAACCTGGGCTAGGAGGTTGAGCGAATTCGGGGCGCTCACCCATTGCACCTCGAAAACCACTGCGATCATATTCATCAAGACGTTGTCCGTAGCCACCTCGATCCTCACCCTGCAGATGATCACCGGGGCCTACATATCTCCCATCGCCAATCCTTGGATGCTCGAAAGCAGGTTTTGTTGGTTGCAGAGGTGGGAACTGTGTTGGTTGCAAAGGTGGGAAATGTGTTGGTTGCAAAGGTGGGAACTGTTGCGGTGGCATTGCTGCAGCCCCATTTCGAGTGGACTGACAGGGAACAGGACAAGGAGTTGGGAACGGTACTGCGGGATGTGCCTGCAAAAATCCTCATCAATTTAAATTCCGTACAATCATTCAAAATAGTGAAATCAAGGAATTAATCTTCTTTTCAGTAAGGAATATGGATGATCTGGCAAGGAATGGAGAGTTCTAATGCCTTTGAAATACTCTCTCGTGGAAGCAATAGTAAAGCCTTCTCAGAAGGTTAGCCCTTTTAGCAACTCATGTTGCCCTCAAAACAATTCAAAGCCCCCCCCCCCCACCCCCACCCCATCCGATGGCGAATCGAACTTTTGAGCGCCTGATATGAAAACCAAATCACTATCACTTGTTGGAGCAAAAGATGGTAGGAATTCTGCACTTTCCGGAGAGCATTTATGCTCTACATCGACCATCAATTATACTGAAGGAGCATTTCTATCGCCACCATGCTTAAGTGGATGGAGCAAACCTTTCAATTTCCTATGCCCGATGCAAACAATCATTCGATGAGTTCAGAGAATAAGAGATTTCTTTGAAGAGATTTTCTCCTTCCTTTCTTTCCTTTTTTCCTCTCCTTTTTCTTTCTTGAAGGCCTTTATCTAAAGTGTCAGTTGTATGAAAAAATTCAGTCACATCGACAACGATATTGTGCATTAACCTGCAATATTTCAGCATGTTCTTGTTTGCTGCAGCATGCTTGTGCCATTTGTTGATCATGTTCGGCCATTCTTCGTATGTATTCCTCCCTTAATAATACATCACATTAGTCTTACCTAGGCCACCCATATAAATAAATATTAAGAGATAAGAGGTGATTCTGGTGAAATTGCAGATCGTCAACGTTGCCACTTAACTGATTTAATTTCTGTAGCTTTCATTAGGAAATACAATGGAAAGAGTTTTTGAAAAACACTGACGAAGCAAAATGAAGATTCTTATCAGATGGCAATGGGAACATTGAGATTCATGTGGAAATATTGAGGTAAAATGCGTAATATCACCAATGAATATCAACACTTAAATAGGACCGATCTTTTTCTATGAAACGAGAATAGATTCAGTAATTAAAACGATAAATAAAGCAGTGTGTATATACTCTTGAATTCAAGTATTTCTTGGCATGGCGAAGTGTGAAACGTGTCTCTGACGAAAGGGTTACGATCGTTTACGGTCCGCTGAAGAAGAAAGTTCTAGCTAGATCTAGTATTTTTCCCACTCAACAATTCAGTTGTTTAGTAGAGTTCTCTACTAAAGAAGCATCTTCGATTTGCCATCGCCTCTAGACTTCCATCTATTCCGAACGTGAAAATTTCTGCCAACCATTCTACGAGCCGAGATATTCCAAGAAATTGCATACCTAATGAGCCATATATCAACATAAAGCCTTATTTTTCTTTAAGCACTTGTTGATAGTTAATAAGAAATAAAGGAAATTACCTAATGATTACGGCGTAAAATTCGTCATACTTTAGATTTGCTTAAAGTCAATTAATATATCTATGATTGTTATCCGCATCAATGTCCTCCCATTCATCGAATGCGATAAAGATTAATTTCCCTTGTGAAGAGTCTATTAGAGAAGTTTATGAGGAAAAATGCAAAAGAAAACAAACGAATGCGATGGTGGATGGAAATATGGCGTTGGTGGATATTGTGCATCATGAAATGATTGTAAATGCGTATAGCTAGCATCAACGCTTGGCATTTGTGGTGGACATTGGCGCCGTTGAATATTTCGACCATACTCACAAATTTGTGAACGAGTTTGTCGTCCTGAATTAAACAATCATCTCACAAAAAGTCGAATTTCCTCAAAATTGTTCCATCATTTAGTTGACGAAAATATGGAATATGGAAGAATAAAACTACAAAAAAATATTAAAAATATAAGAAAAATTCAAATAATGCGATACTAATTGTTTTAGGAAAAATACAGCGCCTCAATATTCGGTAAAGATTGCTAAAAATCTCTCAAAGTCACAAAAAAAGATCCTAATTTCAGACTGTGAATAAAAAATCCTTAATGATGAGGACTATTCCCGGTAAGGCGAGATGAATAAAAACCTCAGCTTTTCACAAGGAAAACCGATTACGTGAAACAATAACCAAAACACATTCTCAGGATTAATCGTACTTGCATACGCCAAGCAAGAACAAAGATAATTTACCGAAATCATGTCAAATTGTAATCCAATAGCGCGTAGAGTTTTTAAATGGGATGTAGTACATACTGATATTACTGTAGTAAAAGGCAAGATGACTTTAGGTAATATAAAACCTCACAGTGAATACATTACCTTACCCCTAAGGAAGTTTCTTAATCTTAATCTTTTTACATTACCTTACCCCTAGGGAAGGCATTAATGCAACATTACCTTACCCCTAGGGAAGTTTCTGAAGATAGATTTCTTTTAGACGTGCTAGGTGCTGTGTTCGTATATAACAGAATATAAGAACAAAACGCACTCTTCGAACTGCGGTAAACTAGCTGTTTGGTAGAATAGTGGGAAAATATGGCAAAACAATAAAGCAGGTAAAATATTATGGTAAAGTATGGTAAAACAAAAAAGCAACCTTGATAAGGCTATACGACAAAATACCTTCCCAGAGCTGTCTTATCATATCGCCTTATCAGCATTTTATTGTAACTTCACTCTTACATCAACAACTAGTCTCATATATATATATATATATATATATATATATATATATATATAATTTACAACTCCATCTAATTATCAGTTTAATTTCTATTTTAACTTTTTTTTCGCTATTTAATTCCACTCTCCTCTGCACCCATTCTTACCACATCTTCTTTTCAAGTTCCAGGACTAAGATGAAGTGAAATCTATCAGCTATCATAAACGATGGTTCGGTGGGGGTGATATTTGCATCGGAGTCGAGAAGTTTATAAATGTTTCCGACGAAATGCTCCAAGACATACTTGCCCAAGTAACTTATTAGGCAGATAATCAATAACTATATGATTATATGAGTATGTGACTGATATCTTTATGTGTCGTTGAATTGTTAGGTAACAGTCGAATTTGTAGTATCGAGGGTGAAAATGATGCCGCCAAACTTCAGATGCGCAAAAAATAATGTCTGTCCCCCTACCCCCCACATAAGCTTCGCCGCAACCATATGACGACTTTAACAAATTGCAAACTATATAAGCTCCCTCTCGTTACAAACCACATAAGCTCCTTTTCGTTTGTCACAGGCGTAGCCCCCTCTTCTGGTTTCATTTTTTTTTGCCTCCAATATATGCCGGCGTTGAAATTTTGCGAGAATAGCATCAAATTCTCCCACTCATTCTCTCTTTTCTATAAAAATAAGAGTTCTGAAAACTCGTAGAAGCAAGCTATAAGCATATGAGTTTCTAAATGAAGAATTATACTAGAAGAATCTATCGCTATATGAATTATGTAAATATAAACTATAGAAACTATAGGAGCTATGTAAATGAGGAAATTGCAAGATATAAAGAAGCGGTTAGAAATTGACAAATATATAGATAGATAGGCATTAGGTGGAGAATAAGCGAAAATAAATTTGCACGAATACAGCATTGATGTTATGATATCAATCAGTGATTCACAAAATGTAGGCAACCGCCAACCGTTCGCTATTGCATGCTTTCAACAGATGCACGACGGAGATATAACATCTGAAGAGGGTGTACACAAAAAAAAACGTTCGCCAACGCATACNCTAAAAGAGAGGTAATGGCAAAATCCAGCACGAGTTAATATCGACAACAAAAGAAAAAGCCTACTCGATCGACTGCACGGTGACCATTGAGACCAAGGTCCAAGCGTTTCCACTGGACGTCGATATCCTACATCTGTAAGCCAAATAGAAACATCACATTGAAATTTTTGCAGCATATATTTTATACTGCATTTCTTATAGTAATAACTTGAATGTTAGGAGGAATTAGCTTCTGCAAAAGGTTGGACATGTTATTATGCAGCCTATTCTAGTGCTCATTCCACCAAGTCAACCCACTTCCTCTAAATGAGCAGAAACGATAAAAACACCTCATGTGCTCTCTGCCACAAAAAAAAATCGTCGAAATGAATTCGCAACCAAATAGGAAAAACATTGTCGGTACTTACACTACTAGATAAATGATCACAACTTATACTCGTTCAGATACTAATAACTCAGTCAGACTAATGACTGTATTTTGCGGCCTGAAGCTATCAGAGCGGTAAGCAGACGAGCATAAAGAAATATAAAACGTTCAATATTTGCGAAATTGCATATAAACGATCAACAATGGCAATCGTCGTTTGCTGTAGCGATGAAACGCCGAAAGCCAGGAGGAAGAGAAAATGAATGAGAAAGACCTACCGAAAGGGATGGCCACAGAAGAATTATGAAGCTTTTTTTAGACGGCCCATTTCAATGAAGTATTCGATAGTAAGCTGACATCAAATGATTATTTTTATGCGCTTTGTGAAAGGGGCATTTGTGAAGCGACGATGACCATGTCATATTTATACCCTCGAAATCAGGCAGGTGTATGATTTCTTTTTTTTTCATCAGTTTCAGCTCCGGAAACACTAAGTTTCAGCTCCACACTCTGATAACAATAAATACACCCATAACGAACATAGGGGATTTATGTAGTAGACAAAATGATGACACAAAAGACAACCAGCAAGCAAAGAGTATGGTCATTGTGTGGTCATTCGCGTATCACATGAAGTAAAGCAAAAACACGTAAATCCGTTAAAGAACATCACAGAGTGACCAAAGTGCTGATCATTCCACAACACACTTCAAGATCATAGCTATATGAAAGTTGATCTTAGGAAAGGAATTGATGAACACGGCGAGTTGGGTAATGCAAACGAGACCGGAATTTGATTCCGGAATACATACCGTTTGCATCTTTTCAATTCCGGAGTTTAATTCCGGAATTGGAAAGATGCAAAAGTCATTCAATCGTTCCGGAAATAAATGGAATTTTTTGGCGCAGTTTGTTAATGAAGTGCTTTGTTTTGTTCCTAGGTTACTCTACTAAATTCGTCGGCTCAATTGTGGGAAGTGGACTCGCTAAACGCGAATTGAACTCACTTCTCAGAAAAACAAATTATTGCACACAAAATTTATACGAGCAATTAATTGCAGCTGGATTCATTAGCACACATATTTCCTCATATGTTGATTTTCCATATGGATTGTTTAGCCTTGTAGGTGAAGTTGAAGATGCGGACACCATATTTTGTATAAAAATAAATATAAATAAGTGCATATATACGGGATTATAGAGCTTTAATGATGCCGAAAAATTAGTCCGCATCCCAACTCAGTTGGATTTCTTTTTCATATAAGCGGGACTGTTGCAAAGAAAAAGATTTACGATGGATGAGCTAACTTCTTTTCTCTCGTGTTACTTTATCCGACGACATTACAAATGGATCGGCAAGTGGAGGAAATGGATCGAATTCATGACAATCGACGACGATCTCTAAAGCTCTCACCATATCTTGTTTGTTGACTGGCTTCTCGGGTACTAGAGTCACCTTAAATATTCATTCGTTTAATATATCATCATAAGCTAAAGCAATACCGCAACGCATCCTCATCTGTATTCTTTCCAACACATTCGCGACCCCCAAGTGTTGTTTTGATTTCAATGCGTTGCATATATGCTTCAACAATTATGCATGCAAAAACAAATGTATCAAATTTCCTCCCCCGTTATATGCAAGCTTCGAATGCAAGAGATAATCGCAACGTTCAGAGTTGCAACGTCTAAGCTAGTGTCTATTACTAAAGAGTCATTTTAAGCTTACCAACCTGAGCATTTCATTGTTTACTTATAATTCGATAATTACTAAATTAAATTTTTTTTTAAAAAGAAGAAATGAATAAGTATGAAAACAAACATTCTCGTTGACACTATTTTTGTCGAATAGATAGCATAGATGATTTCTTTTGCCACTGTAGATATAATAGAAAACTACTGAAAAATAATAATTTTATGAATTCGTTTCATTCGTTTTCAATTAATTCTGCAGTTAAAATTCTTTAAAGTCGATATATTTATATATCTAAGAAATAGGAAATAATACCACAAATTAATATTACGTTATTGAAAATGCAATCTAAATTTATGAAATTCTTGTGGTGTGCGAAATGAATACTGTGAAATGTGGGCTTTTCACTAGAAATTTTGGCAATCTCAGCAATCGAATGAATTTTGTTCTTTTTTCTCTGCTCAAATACGAGAAATTTTTGAGAGGATTTATGGGCGAGGAGAAATGATTCTTTCCAGAGAATAACTTCCTAATCACTAATTTTTACCCGCATTTCAAAAGAGATTTTCTTATATGAATGAGAGGAAGGAGGTTGGAGGAGGGAGTTTGGGAGACAGCACTGGGAAGTTTGCATTCGCCTTGTTCGTTTGATGTATTGCAGATGATCATATGCATTCATATCCAACTTGAGTACTCGATTTGTTCATTCATTTAGAAGCGAAAAAAAAAACTCGTAAACTCGAAGAACTGTTTGAAAACGCGCTACCTGTGAGTTCCTGCTTCCCATAACCTTTCCCGTGAGAAATTGAGTATCTATCTCGTGAGGATGTTTCTCAAAAAACCATAATATGGTTCTCTAGAGACATAAGTACCCCCAGAGGGAAAATTCTTGTCAAGGGAATTCGCCCCTATGGGAAGTACAATTTGATATATATTCCCTACTCTTTGGGCAAATACATGCTAATATAGGCCCACTTCCCTGTTTCCTATATGTGCCATTATCGAAAATCGAGCGCTATCACCCTATGCAAAATGTACATTAGCTTAATAAGCGTCAAATTTACATTTGTCATGAGCATCGGAAACTTTACAGCTGAAAAATATGCAAATTGAGCCAGCTTTACATGAGAACAATAACTGCACCAAAGTGCAGCTTGCGTTAAGCATAAGCTCGTTTTTGAGTTATTATCAACGTTTTGCTCGATGAGCGTATCGATGATTGCCCTAATATTTATAACTGAGCAAAATGTCAACTAAAAGGTATAATGCCACCGTAAAGTGATCTTTAAAAATCTTGCAAGAGTATAGAAGACTTAAAGAGTGGAATTGAACACAATTTACCTGAACACTACCTGCCGTGTTTTACCTAAACAATAGAATATTGAACGAGATTACCTGAACGATCGAAAAATATTAATACCTGCAGTGCATAGAGGATACTGATCCATGCAAGTTTTTTGGCAATCGCTAGCTGTATAGACGAGTACTTTAGAGTATGGCTGTACACCGATGAATGCTGTATTGTTATGCATCCTCACACACAACGATTCCACCTATAA